>JAWZYT010004298.1:142500-186576 GCA_034508575.1 Petrolisthes manimaculis
TTGAGGCACAGGCTGGATTTCAGGCAAGACAGGCTGGATTTGAGACACTGCAGGCTGGATTTCAGGCACTTCAGGCTGGATTTGAGATACTGCAGGCTGGAATTGAGGCACTGCAGGCTGGATTTCAGGTACTGCAGGCTGGATTTCAGGCACTGCAGGCTGGATTTCAGGCACAGGCTGGAGTTGAGGCACAGGCTGGAGTTGAGGCACAGGCTGGAGTTGAGGCACAGGCTGGAGTTGACGTACAGGCTGGAGTTGACGTACAGGCTGCAGTTGACGTACAGGCTGCAGTTGACGTACAGGCTGCAGTTGACGTACAGGCTGTAGTTGACGTACAGGCTGCAGTTGACGTACAGGCTGCTGGAGTTGACGTACAGGCTGCTGCTGTTGACGTACATGCTGCTGCTGTTGACGTACATGCTGCTGGAGTTGACGTACAGGCTGCTGTTGACGTACAGGCTGCTGGACTCGAGGTACGGTAGATTTAATTTGTGGTTTAGAGAAGGCTGGTATAGACTGCTGGGACTGAAGGAAACTAGGTAAACGTTGAGACTGAGAGGTTACAGATACAGGTTGTGGTTGAAGGAACATGGGGACAGACGGTGAGGTGGGGGCAGGTGGGTGATGGAGGAAGGCTGAGGCTGGGGACGGGAATTCGTTGAGTTCAGGAAGTGGGATGCCGCCAACATGATGGTCAGAGAAGCCTGGGAATAAATTGGGTCTTGCAGCAGCAACACTTGGCACCTCCAGCTTTGGTTTGGGTAGGCTCTTGGCAGGCTCAGGAGGCTGAAGGGGACACAGAGGGGGACACTTAGCCAAGAAACAAGTTTAATTAAGGGGGAAATTTTGTGTTGGTAAATCTGGAACAACTGAATCCTTCAAAATTTTCCAAACAACAGAACACCATTATTTTTGCTCTTCTGGTCCTGTTTCCTAGCATACTTTGGAGGAATCAAGGCACTTCAATGTACCAAAAGCGAATTACCCCTTAAGAGAATAATGCACGTTTGGTACAGTACATACATTAAAGTGCCTTGATTATTTCAACGTATGCCTCAAAACAGGACCAGATTAACAAAAATATTGGTGGCCTGTTGCTTGGAAGAGTTTGGAGGAAATAATTATAGTAGATTTAATAACTACTGTACCATCCCTTTAACTAATAATAATATAAACATTTGGGGACGTGGTCGCGAATTTACGAGCTCGGGTGTACAGTACATTTCAATATACAGTAGGTTGTTGATGTATTGCGTGACGTACTGTACTAACCTTGACTGCAGTGTTGAAAGTGGTGACGAGGTGGCAGCAGTCAGTGAAGGATGCACAGCAGTACTCGGGGAAGTAGATATCCTTGGAGGCAAAGCTTGAACATTTCTGTGTCACACCAAGATGGATGCAAAGAAGGAAGGAAGGAAGGAAGGGAGGAAGGGGAAGAGAGATATGAGCCACTATATGAGATGGAGTGGAGGGACACATACATCAACACTACCACATGCACCTTCATAAATAAACCGACTGGCATTTTTTATACTTATTTTGATCCTGTTATAAGTTGTGATTTATTTTGATTCTGCTATAAGTTGTGATGTACATATTTTGATCCTACTGTATTATAAGTTGTGATGTACTTATTTTTATTCTGTTAGAAGTTGTGATATACTTATTTTGAACCTATCATAAGTTGTAATGTACTTATTTTTATCTTGTTATAAGATGTGATGTACTTATTTGGATTATATCATAAGTTGTGATGTACTTATTTTGATCCTATTATAAGATGTAATTTACGCAAAAAAATAAAAAAAAAATTACGAAAAATTATTTGGCCATTTTTTTTTTTTTTTTTGCATGAGGATGACAACTGATGGTGTTGGCTGGTGACCTGGTAACATTACAATGACCCCTTCCAAAGACACAATACATGTACTATATAGAGCCATTGTACTGTATAGACCTATTGGTGTTGTGTATGCCATCTTCAACATCAATGTATGAAGGTATATTCTAAATTGTATACGGCCCTACAAGAATGAGGGAAAAAAAAAAAAAAAAAAAAAAAAAAAAAAACATTGAGGGACCCTGTGATGTAGTAAGACAATTGGGAGAAATGATTCGAGTCCTTCAAATATTGCCATGAAACATTATTATGGAAGGAGTTTGTTTCATGGCAAAGTCAGTAGGAATCATAAACCTCCAATATTCATATAAGAAACACAAGGTCCTCCTTAATGGTATGCCAGGAAACAGGACCAGCAGATGAACAAAAATAATGGTGTTCTGTTGCTTGGAATTAATAGTTTGGAGAAATCGGATGCTCCAGATTTACCAACAATGTACATACATACTTCCCCCTTAATTAAACTAAAATATTGTTGGTAAGCATTCATTCATTCATTCATTCATTCATTCATTATTGTCAAGGACTAGTAGATATAATTTTAGGACCCGACACTGCTTTCAAATCATAATAATATAGACTCGTGTATGATAACAAATTATGTAGTACAGTATGTCAAAAGGAGAAAAAAAAAAATTCGTCCACTGCTTTGAAATGAGCCTGTAGAAACATTTGGGTGAGGTCAGTAATGTAAACAAAAGAACACGTGCAAACTCTGGGATGAATTTTTTTATGAGTAGCGTACCGTCCCAGCAGTTCTGTATCGTCATGCAAGTAAGTCATGCACTGAGATAGATGAAAAATGTCACGATGCTGGTTGGGTGGCTGGCTGGCTAAAGTGTAGAAACCTAGGAATGGAGGGAGAAGTGTGTGTGTGTGTGTGCAGTGATGGTAAGAGGAGGGTGTGTGTAGTAATGACAAGAGGAGGGTGTGTGCGTGTGTAGGTAAGAGGAGTGTGTGTGTGTGTAGGTAAGAGGAGTGTGTGTGTGTGTGATAGTAAGTGAAGGGTGTGTGCAGTGATGGAGGGAAAAGGTGTGTGAATGAATGAAGATAATGAATGGGTTTGTGTGCATTGTGTATGTATTTGAAAGGAAGGTTACACTGAGGTTTAGTTTTAGATAGAGAGAGAGAGAGAGAAATGGGCGTCGGTGTGTAATGGTGGTGGTAATACGTGACACTTACTAAGCATGGTGTGTAGTGGGTGTGGTGGTGGTGGGTGTGGTCATGCCTGATTTTATGATGTGTAGTTGTGGTGGTAATGTGTGACAATATGGTGTGTATAGTGGTAGTGGTTGTGGTGGTACTGTGTGACAAAATGGTGTGTATAGTGGTAGTGGTTGTGGTGGTACTGTGTGACAATATGGTGTGTATAGTGGTAGTGGTGGTACTGTGTGACACTTACTATGGTGTGTAGTGGTGGTGGTTGTGGGTTGTGAAGTCACCGTGGCAGGTTGTCAAGAGTGTGTCTGGTTGTGGAGTATATAGGTGTGGTCGGTCACCCACCTTCTAGTGAGTCAGGCAAGAACTAGACGATGAGGAAAACACATCATTCTTGGATTGTATAAACACTGACCAACCACAGACAAGATAATAAATATATGATACATAAACTACATGTTGCCAAGTCATGACTGGAGGGTTTCACGGTATTCAGTTCTGTCAGCCAGGGTCACCCATTAAATAAAGTCAAATGAGCATAAACCTATACCAGATAAAATGTCAGAACCCCATAACATTAGTACTATTGATAATTGGTCTCTTAAAGCATAACACCAAGTCTTTTAAGTTAATAAAGTATACTATGCATGAATGAAATTATATGTTCTGTAGTTCTTGAGAAAGGACGATGAACAGGCCTGGAAGAAGTGAGTGAAAGCATCAAATTCTTGGTTTGGTAATTTGTGAGAGGAGGATTGACTTGTTCACCTTGCATGCCTCGAAGTAGTGATCACAGCAGGCGTTGTAGGCTTCACAACACTCCGGGAGGCGGGACACGTCTATGGCACTACAGGAGGCGGAACACTGTTGACAGGCCTCATCCCCAGCCTGACAGTGGACCGCTTGACGGGTAGATCGACCCCCTTGTACGACACTCACCATCACCAGCATCAACAACACCATCACCACCACACAGGTACTCATCCTCCCCTGCTTCATTATCATCATCATCATCATCACGCTGTTGGAACGGAAGGGAGAGGAAATGGTGAGGCAAGAGTGTGAGAAAAAGGTATTAATTAAGGACCCTATGATCGTGTATGAAACTTGGTGGTGGGTTTTGATTACTCCTGACTATGCCACGAAACAGGCTCCTTCAGTATGAGGTAGTGTTTCGTGGAATTGTTTAAAGGACTCGCTAACCTCCAATTTTTTTTTTTTTTTTACTAGGTACATCACGAGGTCCCTTAAGGAGGTAATACACTCTTGGATGAATTCGTATGTATGCCAGGAAAGTATTCTTATACCAAATCATACCAGGAAAACAGGACCACAATACAAATGATAATGGTGGTCTGTTGCTGCTTGGAATAGTTTGGAATGATCACTTGTTCCAGATTTACCCCCAATACTATACTCCACCAAAAAAAAAAAAAAAAAAAAAAAAAAAAAAAAAAAAAAAAAAAAGAGGGAAATCAACAAACTTTCCCTGCCATTAATTTCCATAATATTTTTCACTGTGATAGGACAAAAACATGGTCATATGGCCGTATATATGTATGTATGTATGTACCGTATGTCCTTGACTAAATACACACACACACACACGTCACGCAGCCTTGCACAAATGCCAGACAATAACAATACTGTAGAGAGAGAGAGAGAGAGAGAGAGAGAGAGAGAGAGAGAGAGAGAGAGAGAGAGAGAGAGAGAGAGAGAGAGAGAGAGAGAGAGAGAGAGAGAGAGAGAGAGAGAGAGAGAGAGAGTCAGAGATGAGATAAAAATGTGAAAGTAAAAGTGTCAATTGGAAGATAAATAAGATTGAGATAGATCAGGATTGCTTTTTTTTTCTTTTTCAGTCAGACATCGTACACACCCACGCAATGAGAGACATAATGAAATACACACGATTATAGCCTACATAATAATAATAATAATAATAATAATAATAATAATAATAATAATAATAATAATAATAATAAAAATAATAATAATAATAAAAATAATAATAATAATAAAAATAATAATAATAATCAAAATAATAATAATAATCAAAATAATAATAATAATCTAAATAATAATAATAATCAAAATAATAATAATAATCAAAATAATAATAATAATATAATAATAATAATCAAAATAATAATAATAATAAAAATAATAATAATAATCAAAATAATAATAATAATCAAAATAATAATAATAATGATAATATTAATAATAATAATAAATAAAAGTTTCTACAACACCCTTCAACATTTAATATGCAGGTGAACTCATAAGAAATGTAACTTAGCACTTGGAATGAACTCTAAGTAAATAAATGTATGGTGGCTCACTCTGCCCTCATTAGCAATTCAACCTAATACTATTTAACACAACCCAACACAACACAATACAATTTTTTTTCTGGTAACACAAAACAACCTTACCTTCATTTTTATGTGCAAATTTAACCCAAATAAACACAATACAATACATTTTTTTCTGGCAACAAAACAACTCTAGCTTTAATTTTTACTGTCGATCCAACGTAATACTCTTTAACATAACCCAAGACAATGTAATACAATTCTTACTGGTAACACAACAACACTGTACCTAATTTATACTGTCAATTCAACCCAATCTAACACAACACAACAACAACTTCTTTTGGTAACACAACAACTCTTACTGGTAACATAAAACAACTCTACCTCAATTCAACCCAATCTAACACAACACAACAACAACTCTTATTGGTAACACAACACAACAACTGTACCTAATTTTTACTGTCAATTCAACCTAATCTAACACAACAACACAATACAAATCTTACTGGAAACACAAAACAACTCTGCCTTAATTCTTACTGTCAATTCAACCTAATCCAACAATTCAATACAACTCCTACTGGTAACACAACACATCAACTCTTACTAGTGACAAACGGCACGAGATGACAGCAATCCACCAATGAGGATGTTGGGGCCAGCCGGGTTAAAGGGGGGTAAAAGAGAGGTGGGAATTATATTATACAGTACAGCGCTCAGCAACAGCCCCTTACCACCACTACCACCAGCAGCAGCCAAGCGACCGACCCGTTAGCTAGTGAAAGGTGGTTGGGTTGGTGGGTGGGTGGGTGGGTGGGATGTTGGAGAGGTGAGGTGAGGTGAGGTGAGGTAAGGGGAGGGTGCAAGGCCAACTAGTCTGTCTGTCTGTATGTCTGCCTGCCTCTCCCCGCTAGACGAAAGAATGGAGGAGACTGGAGAATTATTGAGGAGTAGGGGAAGTCCGGGTTGAGAAGAGGGAGATGAGGAGGAGAAGAAGAAGAGGGAGATGAGGAGGAGAAGAGGGAGATGAGGAAGAGAGGAGGAAACACACATAATTTATATATATATATAGGTAAGGCAAGAGAATGACTACAGTAGCTTTAGAAAATAATTGAGGTGAGCTGGAGAAGAGAGAGAGAGAGAAAATAAAAGAGAGAGAGAGAGAGAATATATATTTTTTCTGTTGGTTGAGGCTGTGAGGAATCTAACGGTAAAAGATTGCTTGAAGGTTACATACAGCAAGTTGATGAAAGGATAACACGTTTGAGAAAAAAAGATATACTTGGATAATATTTTTTGATGAGGATATACAGTAAAAGAAACGGCGTTATAAAACTATCTGACTACACCAATCTTTATCTGTTTTGGTTTCTCACTTCCACTTTGTCGAATCTTCTCTTCCACTCTATCTAATCGTCTCTTTTCACCCGATCATCTTTCCCTTTTACCCTTTCATCTCCCTCTTCCACCCTCTCATCTCTCCCTTTCACCCTGTCTCATCTCCCCCCTTCACCCTTTCTCATAAACCTCTTCCACCCTGTCTCATCTCCCCCCTTCACCCTTTCTGATCTCCCTTCCACTCTGTCTCATCTCCCCCCTCCATCTTGCCTCATCCCAACCAATTCTATATAAGACAAGTGTTTGTGCTGCCCCGTCCGTCGCTGGGTAGTCACTATTTACCATGTATAAGAGGACCGGTCAAGTCTTCAACGCTACTGATGTGCTACGGTAACATATTTCCGTTCTGTGACCCATTTTAGTCTAGCCAAGCCCTCTCGGTAGGTTAGGTTTTAAGTTAGGTCAGATTAGGTCTTGTTGGGTTAGATTAGGTGAAGTGAGATTAAGGATTATCATTAACTTTAGTGACTTTTCGTGGTAAACACATTGAGAATATTTTCGAAACCGGGACGTGTTAGTTTTTTAGACTTTAGAGTTACGACCCGGTGTCAAACTAGATTCAGCCCACACATACTGTAGAAATGGCTCACTCAGAAGGGGAAAATGCGGCACGGCACGGCACGGTACGGGAGACCTTCAAACCATACGACTTTCTATATGATGATAGGCATTGTAAACTCTAATGCAACGCAATAACATGACTCTTGTGTTATTCCATCAACATATTTACGCGTACAGTTTCAAGTTCTGCAACAACAAATATTATTGTAACCCAAATGCAACGCAAAAACCTGCCTTGCGGTAACATGTTGTATAAGTTGACGTTCTGTAACAACAAACTCTTAGAAAAAAAAAAAATGTTACTACTGAACTTTCACAGACAAAGTGAGATATCCATATAGATCTGATATAATAATGAATTTTGCTTCACTTTTGATGGATTACAACACGGTTTAAGCCATAGATGTGATTCAACAATATCTTCAGATAATATATCAATTTAATGTCGGGTTAACAATGTATGAAAATAATTGGTTATACAGAATGATATTATATTACATGTAGTCACAATTGTTCATTACACAGTTTGCTACAACATTACATAATACGTATTACACAAAAACTGAAGAGAATTTCAGTTTAGACAAATAAAAAACAAAGCCATCGTAAATATCTGTAACACATCATCGTCAAGACCACCAATGTTGTTGTTGTTGTAGTATATACGGATCCATGAGACAGTGACGACCTTCCTCTTATTCCCATGACTTAAGAACGAGTATAAGGTCCAGTAAGTGACGATCTTCCTCTTATAAGGTCCGATGATTGAGTGACGACTTTCCCATTATTACCATGACTTCAGAACGCGTCTCCACATTACGGAACCTGAGTGATGACCTTCCCATTATTACCATGACTTCAAAACGAGTCTCCAAATTTAGTGACGACCTTCCTCTATAACCATGACGTCAGAACGAGTCTCCACACAACGGAACATTACGGAACCTACACAGTGACTGACAAACCACAACATGTTAGTCGTCCTTGTGTGGTCTGATCTGGGTTATAAAATATGATACTCGTTCTTCTGTGTTAAATAATATTATACTCGTTCTTCTGTGTTAAATAATATTATACTCGTTCTTCTGTGTTAAATAATATTATACTCGTTCCTCGATGGTAACACACTACTAACACACTGACAGAGTCACTCATCGTATACAGGTACCGTGCCAAGTCATCGTAAATACCATGGATATATATTCATGCATGAGGCCCAATGTGACGTGAATGACTTAAGGGGGGAAGTTTTGTGTTGGTAAATCTGAAGTAACTGAATCCTCCAAACTATTCCAAACAACAGAACACCATTATTTTTGTTCACCTGGTCCTGTTTCCCGGCATACTTTGGAGGAATCAAGGCACTCCAATGTACCAAAATTACCACCTTAATTAAAGGACCCTGTGATGGTCAGAAAAAAAATTGGAGGTAAAAGAGTCCTTCAAACATTACCACGAAACACACACACACACACCTGTTGTACTGTATATGGAGGAATTAGAAGCCTCCAGTTCTCATACACGATCACAAGGTCCTTAATGAGGTGGAAGTATGATGTGGATAAAGTGGAAGTATGATGTGGATAAAGTAATAATAGGGATGTGGAAATAAGGGAAAGAGGAGAGGGG
This sequence comes from Petrolisthes manimaculis, assembly GCA_034508575.1. NCBI lineage: Eukaryota > Metazoa > Arthropoda > Malacostraca > Decapoda > Porcellanidae > Petrolisthes > Petrolisthes manimaculis. The sequence goes on from JAWZYT010004298.1 coordinate 151,468, forward strand.
AGTGGGGGATATGAAGGAGTGGAAATAAGAGGTGGAGGTTAGGAAAGAGTGGGTTGGGGGGGGGGGGGGGGGTAAAGGTGAGGGGTCAAGAGCTGAAAGTGGGGGTGGTGGTGGTGATGATGAGGGTACAGGTGGTGGGGTTGGGGTGGTGATGAGGGTACAGGTGGTGGGGTTAAGGGGGTGGTGGTGGTGATGGTGAGGGTACAGGTGGTGGGGTCAATTGGGGGGTGAAGGTAGGAGTGATAAGGGTCGAGGAGTATGGGGGGGGAGGGGAAGTGAAACCTGTTGACCAGCTAACCTCCATCCTCTCACTCATTTCTAGGATGAATAGATAGATAGATAGATACATACCAATGCTTGCAACACTAAGAAGAGGCTAAGAAGACTTGACATTTTTTTATCTCAAAGTGTTGGGCTACTGATTCCTCCAAACTATATCGAGAAACAGCCTGAATGAATAGATAGATACCACTAAGAAGATTTAACACGTTTTATCGACATGTGTTGGGCTTCTGATTCCTCCAAACTCAACACTATAAGAAGACTTAACACGTTATATCTTCATTTATTGGGTTACCGATTCCTCCAAACTATACCGAGAAACACAGGAAGGTGATAGAGAGGTGTGACAGCAAGCAGAAAGCAAATGGAAAAAAAAAAGAGAGAGAAAATGAAAGACAGATATGAATTTTGAACGCAGGAATAGTAATTAAAAGAGATGCAAGTTTTGAAAGGAAAGGGAGAGAGAAAGAGTGTGTATAATGTCAAGCCTATATAGAGTGGTTGGGTAGACGAGAAAAAATGGCTTTAATTAATTAAACAATATATTGTATAACAGTGAAGTGAGGATCAACCAACACCGGTCTGGTATATATTTATTCTGAATTGCAAACCTCGAGAAAAAAAAAAATATTTGAAATTATCTAAACTGAATCTCGAAGGCTGTGTGTGTGTGTGTGTGTGAGGGGGACAGATAACTGGATCATCTATAGTTGTGAGTATTGTGAGGTGGTGGTGGTAGGGACAGTGTTTGTGAGGAAGTAGTGTGTGGTGTTGTGATTGTGATTGTATAGTGAGTGGTAGTGAGAGAGGTGGTGTGTTTGTGTAGTGAGAGAGTGAGGTAGTAGTGAGAGAGTGAGGTAGTAGTGAGAGAGTGAGGTAGTAGTGAGAGAGTGAGGTAGTAGTGAGAGAGTGAGGTAGTAGTGAGAGAGTGAGGTGGTAGTGAGAGTGGTGGTAATAGTGAAAGTAGTGGTAATAATTATTGTGAGAGTGGTGGTAATAGTAGTGAGAGTGGTGGTAACAGTAGTGAGAGTGGTGGTAATAGTGAGAGTGGTGGTAATAGTAGTGAGAGTGATGGTAATAGTAGTGGGAGTGGTGGTAACAGTGAGAGTGGTGGTAATAGTGAGAGTGGTAGTGTGGTAAGTGTACCGTGAAGGTCTCGGTAGTTCTGTACGTTCCAAGCCGACCTTCCCGTTTTGTAAGCTTACATTATAGCTGGCTAGAACTGGGTCACTACTCTCACTCTCACTCATACTCTCACCATACTCTTATATACACATCCACTCTCACTCACACCCAACACCATACTCTTATATATTCATCCACTCTCACTCACACCCAAACCACACACGTATATACTCATTATACTCATCCACCCACAACAATCTTATGAACCACATTTCCATTAGCTTGACAGAATGAATATAAGGAATTAACAACACCTGAAGAAGCAGTATAGCAAAGCGTTGTTAAGGGGAAAATGTTGTGTTGGTAAATCTATAGAGCATGTAACTGAATCCTCCAAACTACTCCAAGCAACAGAAAACTCCATTATTTTTGCTCTTATGGTTCTGTTTCCTGACATTAATATATGAAGGCACTCCAATGTAACAAAAGTGAATTACCCCCTTAATTAAGACAGGTTCGTTTATTTATTTATTCCTCCTCATACATACATGTAGTGTTGTTCCCTAATCCAGACTGTATACGATATTAAAGTGGGTGTTGGTAGTGGTGGTGTTAGTGTGGTAAATGTTAGAATAAATGGAGAAGTAGTGATTGATTGATGGATATTAGGCGCCGCAACATCGAGGTCCTATAGCGTCAGAAGGAGAAGTAGTGTTAAGTGTTGGCAGTGGTGGTGGATAAGTAGTGTGAGTAGTGGATATATGGTGTTAAGTGTTGGTAATGGTGTAAATAGTGTTAAGGTTAGCAGTGGATAAGTAGTGTGAGTATAGAATAAGTTGTGTTGAGAGAGAGAGAGAGAGAGAGAGAGAGAGAGAGAGAGAGAGAGAGAGAGAGAGAGAGAAGAGATATTATATAGGTGAAGGCCAGACAGACCACCACCACTACCACCACCTCAGCAGCCCTTAACACACACACACACACACACAGAGAGAGAGTTCACCGTGCTGTGTAATAATAGAGCTCAACACACATTCACTTTCATTCTATTATGTAAGGGAATAGCATAATATATACTTTAATTATTGGGTTCATTGGAGCACCTCGATTCCTCCAGCTTCCAAAAAAAAATGTATGCCAGGGAAACAGGTCCTGGTGATTAATAAACGATAAGAGTGACCTGTTGTGTTGTTGCTGGGACTAGATTGGAGGAATTTGTTGCTCCAGATTTACAAACACTGAATTTGACCCCCTTAAGGATAGATAAATAGATAGATAGATAGATAGAGAGAGCGAGAGATTAAGGAGAGAGTATAATTTTGGTACATTGGAGTGAAATTGATTCCTCCAAAGTATGCCAGGAAACAGGACCAAGATGAACAAAAATAGTGATGTTCTGTTGCTTGGAAGAGTTTGGAGGAATCATTATCACCAAAAATATCCAAACTCTACCCTCTCCTTATTAACCTAGAACACAATACATGATACACAATGGATAAATATAAACAAACTAATTTTATGGTGCTTTCAAAGTTTCTGGTACAGTAGGTAAATACGTCAATATTCTGGATACTAAAGTGAATGAATAATAGCGAGACACACGAGTGAATCTTATTTAACCGGTTATCATTATAGAGATCAACATAATTGAATAGTTTCGCACATTTCTCAAGGTAGTTAGTTAGTTATATAGATAGTTTCATTCGACGGAGCTGCAGGACTAACCTACTGTATATGGCGTGAGTGTACAGTCATGATTTAAAGTTTCGCTACTCCCTTGGCTGGCAGGAAGATGAAGTAATTAAGGGTTAAGTATATAGGTATCACACGGGGCTATTTTCCTTGGTCCTGTAGCCAGTCTGATGCTTCCTACTTCATTCAACCCGTTTTGTGAGATTTAGACGACAACGAGGAATCTAAGCGAGACATGTTTAGCTGTAGCTCGGAGAATGGTGGACGGAAAACTGAAGAAATATGCGCCAGTGTCATAACTCATAAAAGGACCCTGTGTGCTTGTGTATGATAATTTGAAGCTTCTGATTCTTCATGACCATGCCACGAAACAAGATCCTTCCATAGGTGTTTCAAGGTGTTTCGTGGCAATATTTGAAGGACTCATTTATCTCCAATTTTCTGTCTACAACACATGGTCCCTTAAAGATAGGCTGATGCATAGAATTGGTAACGAGACAGGGTATGGTTCACTTTCCACAAATCCCAAGTGAAGCTCACCGTGTTTCGTTACCAACTCGATACACCAGTTTGTCTGAAAGCCCTGCAGCCTGTCGCCTTCCTGCCAGCCAAGGGGGTAGCCAGACTTTGGATCGTGCCTGTACACTACACCTAAACCCCCTCACCCCCTTGCATTGGACACACACACACATACACAAACAACTACTTTTTGTTTTTCACTTTACAGTAGAGACCGTACCAAGGCAAAATCTAGAGGTCTCCAGAAATTTTCGACTTAAAATACGAACAGGGAACATTGTTGATACTTGAGGATTACGATAAACAATATGTATACTCGTGATACGTAATCCCTGACCAAAGACGAACGGCAGGCACCACACATACGGTACCCTGCATTCGAACTCGGCTGGGGAAATGAGCAATACCAGGCGATTCGAAGCTTTCTGCTCATCACACTCTGGTTAGAAATCCTGTATCACGAGTGTACTCCACTTCATCAATCAGCGTTATTAATGTATCTATCCCACGGAATGTGAACCGCCTGTTTAGACCATCGTATCCCAAACATATGTAAGTGATGAAAGTGGAAGTGGAGGAGACTGTAGGCTACAATACAAACCACAGTACCTCATGGATTGAAAGACTTGCTCTCTGTGGGGATCATACACTTTTGATACTTTAGAGCGTTTGATTCCTGTCCAAAGATGAACTAAAATGATGGTGTCCTGTTACTTGGAATAGATTATTGGAGGAATCAGTTGCTCCAGATTTATCAACACTGTAATGTACTTCCCTCTTAATTAATCACTATAGTAGTACAATAAGTAAAATAATCTGGTAAATCACTCACTCACCTGTTCTTATGGAAGAGAATGACGGTGGGAAGAATGAGAGAAAGAGAAACAGACAGAGAGGGCGTGAGACGCGCCTGGTTCCTCAACGGTGTCCAGCCCACGTCTGTCTGTCTATCTGCCTTTCCTCTCACACACACCACCACCTCGGCTAACTGTGACTGTGGCAACCATCAACTTTGAACTTTCGCCAGGTTGGAGGCCACCCACTCTAAAGTAACCAACCATGCAGCAGCCTGGAAGCTCCTCCTCCTACAGTACGGCACATGGATCGCATTTATGAAAGTAAAATTTACTCCTTAGCTAAAATTTTATTTGTGAGAGTTCGTTCAATCATTCCTGGCATGAGCTGGGACCGGCACTGCTTTGAAATCATATTACAGATTCGTACTTCAAGAGATAGTAAGTCGTTCACTGCTTCGGAATGATCGCGCCTCAAATACTTTTGCGGGTTCATTAATGCAAACATACGAACAAGTGCAAACTCTGAGATGTTATATGAATACCGGCCCAGGTTGTCATTAAAAAAAAATTAGTTATTTTTAAAGCTAATATAGGAACATGACGTTCCCTGGATGTCTGCTTGTACAACGTGTGTGTGTGTATGTTATCAGGTATAGTAGTGTGTTTGTGTGTCACCAGATATTGTCATGGCTGTGTCGTTAATGTTATATTACAGTACAACATAGAAATAAACTTACAGGCTACTGCACGTATAGCAGTTTAAATATTTATCAAGATACCCACACAAGGATATCAAGTTAAAGACTATGATCACTACATTTTTACCTTGTGCTAGTCACTCGACCTTTATACATTGCCAGTCACAACGGATATTTCTGCTCTCACTTTTTATAATCTTAGTAACTGTTACGTAATAGGACATCAATTGGAGCAGCAATATGAGTAGGTGGGATCGAGGTGAAACATGTATCCACATCCACACTAGCTGTGTGTTCATTGTTAATGTACTCAATCACTGTATGTACACTTGATGGTTAAACAGCTGAAGTTACATTTAACTACCATGAAAGGGCTGATATTGAACGACGACTCCATCGCAAACCTATTTTAGGCTCAATTAGCCAAAGGTTTAGGCAACATAGAGGTGGATATTTAGACAGAACCACAGAGGCGTGCAATGTTTTCCACACATTGGCTGAGAAGCATAGTGGCTGACAGGAATAAGGTTAGGTTCATTTGCCTACATTCACAAACATCCTCGTTCATTTACCTCTCTCTCAGGTGCAGCAGAACTATGGGCGACAGCTACAGATACTTTTCTAGATGGTTCCTGCGATTCTTTTCTCTGGGTCTTTCATGACATTGTCAATCAATATTTAGTAATGAGATGGCGACAATGATTTCTTGTCACCAGATGAACTAACCTAGCCTAACCTGGGACCGTGATTACCTTTCGAATCCTATTTAATTAAGTGCCCTTCCGGCCCTACATTACTAGACATTTAGAAAATATAAAGAAAGAGTAACACGAAACTACTCATCATAATTATTATTAAAGTACGAGTACCATAACAAGATATATGAATACTACCCCACAAAGACACTTATATATCACTAAAAAGGTAATGAAATTATTTACCCGATAACTTACCATAGGTTAGGACAGGTTAAGTAATCATGGTTTAGGTCATTTTTTCCGGGGGTCACGAAGGGTTGGGGGGAAATTGGTTTTTGTATTGTAAACTTTAGTTAGGACTCCAGTTTGATATTTTCCTTTATAAGTAGCTTCAAATTGCACCTATGATTGCACATATTTCTAAAAAAATCCCCCTGCAGCTTAGGCTCGCTTCGCTCCCCCCCCCCCCCTGTCCTTGTGCAAGGGACTATCTAGGAATATGTCAGTGGGTAATAGGAGTAAAAAGGGTTAAGAACCACTGTAAAGTTTAGGACAATACACAGTTGGCTTGCAGAAATCCTTAACACAAAAATAAATTACTGTATAGAACCAGAAATTTCGTGCATAACCTGGCCAATCCATGAGTTATATTTTGTATATTAATGTAGTTATGAAAAAATATTGCATCAATATCGACGTTTGCTAAAAAAAAAAAAAAAAAAAAAGCAAAACCAGTTAGTGTTTAATAAACCTATGCCCAAAAATGAATATTATGTCATTTGGCCTAGGTATAAACAAGGCGTTATGAATCCTGCAGTTGCTCTTGGTTCACCTATCTATATACTTCGTGTATTAACTTACGGAATATATATACCACATATGAATACAAAGGTGCCCATGATCACTTAACACTAGAACTGACAATCAATCAGTATCATAGTATCACACAATCATACGAAATACGAAAAGTTTCACGGTCACTACCTTAAAATGTTTGTACGACCACTCACACTGTACCTTCAATGTTGCCACTTGCCAGTCTGCTTGACAGAATTTCCCCAACTTCAACATCAGAAATACCTTTTTTATCTAAAAAAAATTCCGTTTACTCTTGAAGATCATCGTTATATTTACCATTTTATTTGATATTTAGTCTTGTAGAAATTTCCTCATTTACTCTTGAACGACTTTTATATAATTTTCCCATTGGTACATACCTCAGTTCCCCATATTTAGGGAAAATTCTCCATACTTGGCAACGATGTATCTCTGCATTGATGCCAACTAAGGTACAGTTACTACAGTATTCTGTCCGACCTATTGTCCTCCATACTTACCACTACCAGCAGTGACATATTACCTTTTATTTCGTAGCAAACATAAAAACATATATGATACGTATTATATATTACAATGTTATAACCCGCAGAATACAAGTTAATTACAGGGAATTATTTCTAGAGTTACACATGTGAGAAATATTGAAGGATATAAGGATGTCACAAGTCCATCCAGTAATATAGTAGCCTTCAGTTACGGTATGACTATGACTAACTATGATCGTAATGGAGTAACCTACACAATGATAAAAGGAAGTTCAATAACAGAAACAAAACCAATATCCTAAAGAAAACTTATGATACTACATAAAAACGGCTGGTGACTTTATTTTCTGTTACTGGATGGTGGTGTATAGGCCTACTGAATATTTATCAACGGTGCAGGAAATGCAATTCCTGTCCTCACTTATTTTCCATTAAGGGGTTAGAAGTCCGTTCCTAACTTCCTACCCTACCTAAACAGCTGCTAGATTGCCCTGTATTAATCTCTTTATACTGCAATAAGATGACGTTATGGACAATTATAAGGATGGAACAGATACTGTACGGTACTGCAGCTGACGCTACATATAGTCACCTCCACTAGAGACCCTAGTTTAGTTGATGTTATAGTAGGGGTGGGTTTTGTCCCTTCACTTACTAATAATGTGAGTAAACAAACACAGTGATGCTGCATTTTGACAAACCCACCAGGCTTTACTCATTACTCGACTCATGAAGGCAACTAGACCTTGAGAAATATCAGCACTGTGTAATATTAACTCTGGATCCGTATTGTTTTTTTCCCTCCGTCTCTTTAACCACAGATTGCATGACCATCCAGTCTGTCCTTCTGTTCTCTCTTCCGCATGTCTACAGTACAGCATTTTATATTTGGTAAAGAATACTGTACAGTATTCCCTCGTTCTCCACTGTTGTTATGAGTGTGTATTATACTGTTGCTATGATTCCGTGTACAGTAAACTCTTATCATCCACTGGGTTTATGGGTGTAGGTAATATACAAAAAGAGTTTACACATTCATTACTAACAGTGAAATACTGCACAATAACAGCAATGAAAAACAAAAAGAGTTTACACATTCATTACCAACAGTGAAATATTGCACAATAACAGCAATGAAAAACAAGGGCTTCTTGTACAAGAATTCATTAATCAATATAAAATAGCTTAACCTGAGATATACAGATACACTAAACAATACTATAAAGAGGAACTTAAGAAAAAGTATATTGTGAATACTGTATGACTATAGTATATTTGGTACATTCCAGTTACCTCATGATAGTTACCATAATCTTAGGTGGTGGTGTAATATTTTCAAACAGTTTCATTATGCAAAATTAATATAAACTCTATACTGTCGAGTAATTATATATCACCACCAATACCCGCTTTCCCTTTATTCAAGGAGTGGGGAGGCTTTAGTACCAGTGCAGGACACGAGAAGCATAGGGTCCAACTCTGAGGCTATATAAACTTTTTGTGGGGTCATTATTGGAGAACAGGGCTCCTCCCCCACCCCCCCGGTATATATGGGGGTACATGAGGCTGACTGCACCATTGTAAGAATGCTGTAATTATATATACTAATTAAAAATATCTCCATTGCAGCAACTATTCACTATATCACAAACAATACAGTACAGGTACTTGCAATTTGTCTGTTCATACACTTCTCTGGTGTGTACAATATTATACCAATTTCTATGAAATCTGTGTACAGTAAATCCTCATTATTCACTGGGTTTATGGGTATACAAACAGTGTAATTCACACCCATAACAATAGAGGAAAACAAGGACTTACTGTATTTCATATAAATTGTAAGATATACTGTACATATAGTACAGATTAAACTTTGCCATCATCAAGGTCCTTCTTCAGGGTCCTTAAGATCTCGCCAGCCTTCTCTAGGTTTTCATCCTCCTAGTAAATGTGAAAATCATTAGTTGATGTTCATGGTATTGTTGTTAAGAAGATAGTATATGTTTGGTACACTGGATCAAAAAGTATCGCACAGGTGGGATCTGATGGTTTCTGTAAATGATCGCTACAGCTCATGATAAACAAGCTCGTTTTCAATAACCATCGTCTTTGGTGTCAGAATGTTTTACAAGGGAAATTTGTGATACTTTTTTGATTGAGTGTACATTGGAGTGCTTTGGTTCCACCAAAATATACCATGAAACTGGAAAAAATGAGCAAAAATAATTGTGGCCTATTGCTTGGAATAACTCAGAGGAAACAATTTTTCCAGACTTAGCAGCATTGTATTTTCCTTAATGCAGCCCTGAATCACAGGACACCCACAACCTATAATGAACATATTTTCCAAAATATCTTAAAAGTGGTTTGGTTGAAAAAGTGTATGTATTGAGGAAGGTTATAACACATAATTATAGAGTATGTATGTTGGTTAAATATTCACACTGATGTTAATACACTCTTCACCCAATATTACAAGGCTATAACTGTGACTTAATTGATTTTGATCTTCCTTTCATTAGAAACTTTTCTTTCTTTTTTTGTCAATGAGAATTGCAAGGCAAAGTATTTTTTTTAATGAAAATCAGAACAACCACAGCAAAAATCAACAGAAAAACTCCTGAAAAATATTTTGGTCAAGTTGAGGCATACCTTGTCCTCAGATAAACTTTGCAAGCTAATCTAAACTGCTGCAGCTTCCATTGGAACCTAATCTTTTGTCCTCTGAGACTCCACTTTACAAATGATGGTGATCTTCATAGAAATAATAATTCAGCTTACAATACAGTGCCATAAAGATTTGCCATGGCAGCCCATAGCTTCATGCTGTACAATAACAGTGATGATAATATTGCTGTTGTTGTAGACCCTTGAAATATTATGAATAAATATTTGCATCTACAATATCATTTTACAATCAGTCCCTCGCTGAAGACCAACAAATGTTTGCCCAGGCTTCTATTATTTGATACTATATATGGTCAGTGATTTAGTGAGGGTGTGACTAGGTAGTGTTAAATCTATCCATACTGTAGTATGGTCAACAAGTTACCTCTTACCTTAATGAAGCAAAAACGGATGTAGTTTTCTCCAATGTCACCATGCTCAGGAGAGTAGAAAGCAGATGGTGGAATCCCTTGCAGCTTTCGATTGCGTGACAGCCACTTGACAAACCTGAAGTCCTTCCTTTCATTTGGACTACCACCTATATTGATCTTGCTGACTGGAAGTAATAATAAGAATAAAAACCTATGAATTCCAAACATGTATTCTACTAATCATCCTAAATGAATTCTGGGTGCACTATGATTATGAGGGTAGTATACTTCTGGTACATTGGAGTGCTTTGATTCCTCGAAAGTACGCCGGAAAACAGACCCAGATTAAAAAAAAATAACAGTGGCATCTTGCCTGGAATAGATTAGAGGAATCAGTTACACCGGATTTACCAACACTGTACTGCTCCCTTAAACTGCGGGTGAAGATATACTATATGTCATCAATGCAATTTTTCAATTTGCGAGCCCTCCAACTATTTTAATTTTCTTACATTAGATAGCAGACTTGGCTGGTCACAAAACCACATGTCCCTGCCCTCTCTTGGTTCAAAAGCATTCAGTCTAGCTAATGCGCTGAGAGTGTGAGGACATAATCCATGTCAAAGATGTGTAAAAGTGTGCTTTGAGTGGTGGTCATTCTGAGCAAGCTACCTGTACTACAGATATCCATAATGTTTAGTCTTTACAAGTACATTAGGAGACATCTAAAGGTGTGTACTTCAATATCATGTATCATTTATTCATCCAGGTTTAATGGTTTATAAGCTACTAGCCGCCAGAGTTTGTTTACATTTTGTAAATATCCCCGTGCTTGAAAGGTTAAGAGATTAGTGAGGGAGAAAAAAAAAAGGCAAATGAGGAAGTACCAGTATATAGGATGGAAAATAAATGAATATTTTTATGAAAACCAAAAGCTATTTGCAGAAATAGTTATGAACTGTGGGAAAAAAGTGAAAATATGAAAGATAATAAGGAAAAAACATAAGGTATTTTAGAGAGAGGTCAGGAAATGCAGGAATGAAATATATAAAAAAGGAAAAAGGGTAAAAGTCTGCAGGATAGTACTGGTAGACTAGGCTATTTATTGAATGTTAATGACAAGAAAGCAAGATGGAAGGACTGTTGTTCAAGGTGCAGTGAATAAGGATTGCTTTGTCATCCTTACTAGTTAATTTTACATTTGGTTTGTTGTGCTTCAATGCACCTCATTCATTAGTACACTGTACTGTACACTTTATTTATTTGCATTATTATCTATTATTATTCAACTTTTTAAATTAATGTACAGCAACTTGAGCTACACATACAGTAATATGTGGGTTAAACTGTTTTATATAATCATTAATTTGCCAGTCACAATTTCTAAGTGTTTATGCACTTAATCTATTGTGCCTTACAGTGCCTCATTAATGTATGAGCTAAACAGTTTCAAAGTATTTGCTATTATACTATGCCATCCACTCTTTTCATATAGTAATCCCTTGTTTCCACTGTTATGGATGGATTGTACAGATTTCTATTAATCTGTGAACAATAAATCCTCATTATCCACTGGGTTTATGGATGTGTAATGTACAAAGAAGGTTTACTGTACAGATTCATTTCAAACAGCATAATACACAAACATGTGCTCTCACCCATCCTTTTCAACCTATACATACACGACATACCAACACTCCAGGCACCACAAATACACATAGCCTCCTACGTAGACTACATAACACTCACATGTACACACAAACGCAGACACAGCCACTCTCATCCTCCAGCCCTACCTCAACACACTTAATGCCTGGTTCACCACAAATAGACTTAAAATAGCAGTCACCAAGTCAACTGTCACCCTTCTCACCAACTGGAATGCAGAACACCACTTCACACCACACCTCACAATAAACAACACACCTATACCACACACACACACAAAATACTTGGCATAACATACAATACATCCATGACATTCAAACAACATATAACGACCATCAAAAACAAATGCATGCAAAGACTTAAAAGCCCTCAGATCACTTGCCAGCACAACATTTGGACACAACAAAGAATCCACAATCACAGTATACAAACAATATATTCAGTCAGTGATGGATTATGCAAGCCCTGCCTGGGCTTCAAACCTCGCTGAGACTCATCACAACATACTTTAAACCATACAGAACAGAGCCCTAAAGACAATCACAGGCTGCACAGCTACAGACCACCTACACCATTAAACCAAAGTCCTCAAAATCAAAGATCATCTTGACATGAGAGGCACACAAACACTTGCTACAGCCTCCACAAACTCACATGGCACAACACCCACACATGCCAAGGAACATTAAAACAACACCTAGTACACGATACCATACACAAATACTATCATCTCTTACACCATGCCCACCCCAAACCAGTCTCCAGAAACATATCCTGACATCCACCCATTTGAATCCTCCCTTCCCCGTGAGGACAGAGTCCACCTGGCCAGGCTGCGGTGTGGCCACTACCTGGCCCTTCTGACATATCAGAAGAGGCTGGATGGAGCCATTGCGGATGCCTGTCCGGGATGCAACACAGCACCCCATTCTATTAACACATTATTGAAGACTGCAACGCACACAACCACACTCGCCAACAACACAACATACACTCCCTGAGAGAACTGTGAAAAAGCCCGGTTCGGGCCATGGTCTTCCTCAGGAGCTCAGGGCTGCTCGGCCAGACAGCTTGAGGAACTTCAACAACAACCATGACAACAATGGAAAAACAAGGAATTACAGTAACAAAAATGAACAACAATCAAGAAACCCAAAAAGTTTTTTTGACTTACTTATATCTCTGACATCAGCAAGTATGAAGTAACCTCCTTCAGGAATAATGGGATTAAAGCCAGAATCACTGAGAATCTTAACAAAGTTGTCTCGCTTCATTTCCAGCTCAGCTGGCAGGGACTTGAAGTAACATTCTGGGGTCCCAAAGCGTTCCAATTCAATCTCAAAGCTTTCAGCCACAGCTTCCTACAGGAGTATAAAAATCATCATACCAAATAAATATTTGATTCAACCACATAATTTTACACTTAGTAACCATTAAAGTTTTCCCAGGCTTCTGTTATTCAATAACATACAGACTCTGCATTGATGTGGGCAGTACTTTAAAGGTTTTGGCGCCCCTTTGACCCCAGCCAATATTTTATAGCTCTTCAACTGTCCCTCCTTTTCTTTCATTTCCTTCGTGTTTGCTGTCCCACCTCTCTATCATCTTTACAAACTGGTGAGGGCTGATTCTATCCAAAAATGAGGAATTTGGCATCCGCTACCACACCTTGGCCTGTTCTGTCTGTCTCTCATTATTTTTCATTCCTTTTGGGTAGCTGGCGAGATCGCCCAATTGGATAGCACAAGAGAGGCTACTGTTGATGGGTTTGTTGGTTCTGGGGTACATGCCATGAGCCAGTAGTACCCTCTTTGAAGAAACACATTTCACTAAAGTATCTCCCTGGCTCCCTTTTGGGGGACCGAGCATCTTTGGTCAACTGGACTTGGGAATGCTCACCCAGGCCAGACAGTCTGGGGAAGTTGGGAACTACAACAACAACCATCATACAGAGCAAGTGATTAATTGAGCATGTGTTAAGAGGAAAATGCTAAATATAATAATCTTGTATTGAAGGTCTACTGTAATTTAGTAAATAACATATTGCCCCAATTGCTCACAACATTATGCATTGTTCTAAAAGTTTCATACTAAGGAGTGTAAACAGGTGATGATTGTAAGTGAAAATGATACAAGTGAATGAACAAAACATAAAACATAGTAAAAAGGCAATGTCATACCGGTATATCAAGAGATTTCATATCATCATCTTCATAAACAAACTGCCTAAATAATTATTTCTACATATATTAATTTGATTCTATCATGTTTTTCTGTACAGGCAATAATCCAGAAAACAATGAAAAATAATTTTGGGCATTTATTTATGAGTGACAAATGTTGTTTTTTGAGGTTTGAAGTAATTTTCTACTAGAGGTTAGAGGTGCTACCATTGCCCTAGGTCAAGCCATTTGAATTGGGAAGATAATTACAGCACCTCAGCGACCTACCCCTCCCCAGGATGGGTACGTAAGCCTCAACCAGCCTTGGGTCACACCTTTTTTGGTTTACCAGTTTTTATACAGGCTGGAGTTGAAGCAATAAGGGGGAGGCAGAGTGTGTGGGGGCACAGCTTAGTTTCCCTCACATACATATTTTTAAAATGTTTAATTTTCAATTTCATAATATTTATCTTTTACTACTTTTTTGTGTTTAGCCTGTATTTCCACTGAGCAGGGTGTCCTGTCTGGAATAAATATTGTGTCTGCCATTGTGAGTGTTTCTACTTGATAGACGATCGTGACTGTGATTTTCCACCTGATGAGTTTATACATTGTTTTAAAAGAGGTAGAGTGAATGTGTTGGGTGTGACTGAAGCCCACTTGAAGGGGTGGAGGAGTATGGAGCTATATAGGAGAGTATGTTGTAGGATGAGAAAAACTCTTCTTGGTCTAGGAAAATGTAAGCAACCAACTAACCTGGACAGGTGTGGTGCAGGTATAAACTGAGTGCTGGTGGATGACTTGTGGACCCTTCATGAGATGAGCAGGACCATAAGCCCAGCCTGTCTTCCAGCCTGTTACAGAGAAGGTCTTGCCTGCTGACCCAATGGTCACAGTTCGCTCCCACATGTCAGGCAGTGTTGCTGATCAATTAAGAGTCAACAATTAACTGATTATATATACCACAACTACAATTGCTGTCTATACTAATTAACTTGATATATTTATCACATCTACAATAGCTGTCTTCACAATTAACTTGATATCTTTACCACACCTACAATAATTGTCTACACAATAAACTTGATATAGTTTTCACACCTACAATAGCTATCTAGAGTAGGTGGAGAGGAATTTTTGTCTACAACAGTACATCTATAATAACAGGTCCTAAGTATCCCCCTTTTGGGTCCCAGTACTTGAAGGAAGCCTGGTCCCTCTTCCAGTATAATGTCTATAATCCCACAGCTTACCCCCCCCCCCTACTCAGTCCATCATGAGCCTCCCTCCCAGACTGCTGGGTCTTGGTACTAGAATACCGTATTCTCTCCCATGCTTGGGTCCTGTGTAATAAAGCTAAGTAATATGTATGTACAGTTAAACCTCGTTATTTCGGACCCCGTTATTTCGGATTTCGGTTATTTCGGACACAATCCGCTGGAGATTTTTTTTTGTCTGAATTTCGGTTTCTCTATTTTTTCCTATTATATTTTTTACATTATACAGTAGGTATATTATTTACACATCATTACATACTTATTTATGTATATATACAGTTGACTCTCGAATAAATCCGAGGAGTTCTTATACAAAATGAGTGAAATCATTATGAACATGTCACGAAATGATATCACTCATCTGTGAAGCGTGGGTGTGTGTGTTGCCACCACTTCTCCCTCACTCCTTCCCCCCCCCATACCCTCAGTCTCCATTCACCCTAGCTCAAGGTCAAGGGAATATAGGCCTAACATGCCCTGTCAACTTGTGTGACTATCTTGTTTTTAGTAATAACGAGTTAACCACTAGCTTCAACAGTCATGCCAGGTGGTGCATTTACAAAACAGAAGGCCATATCCTTCAATAGAAAGAAGGAAGATGTTTCTCGAATAGATAAAGGAGAAGGAAACACCAGAGTACAGTATGGCTAATAAAATGTAAACAATCGATATCCCGTTATTTTCCCCCTTCCCCCTACCACCTAGACCACTACCACGCATGCGTGATTTGTTATCTTTACAAGCGCGGGTTGGAGACTTGGAGTGGTTGCGTATCACTACATCATTCTTGTTTTTATTAAACAGTATTAAATAGCTACTCTGATACGTCCCACTATACGATCACGGCAAGAAATAAACTCATCTCTTCACCACACAAGGTAAATAACATTTAGGTATATTATTTACACATCACTACATACCTATTTATGTAGATATATCTGTATTTTGTGTTAATTTTTGTACAAACACGTTTTTTTTTTTTTTTTTTTTCGTACCCCTCGTAAAAATTCGTCGCAATTACGGTCAAACCGCAAATACGGACACCCTCTCCCCCATATTAGTCCGAAATAACGAGGTTCAACTGTATTCCATTTGAAGAAAAGGCACATGACAGGAGCAACCTACCCATTCTGATGTGTTCTTGGCCAGTGTAAAACATCCACTCATACACCTCATCCATGATGGCTATTACATTGTGCTTTTTGCACAACCCAGCAATCATCATCAATTCCTCATATTTGAACACCTGTAATAAAAGAATGACTATCTGGAGAAACATTATTAAAATAATAAAGAGGTTTCGTTCAAAACCAAGAAAGTCAGCTAATATGCTTACTATTTTTGGCAAAGAGGGAAAGAAACCTGGCAGGATCATCATAGAGGAACTGTAAAGCAAAACTTCTGTAGATCACTTAGAATTAGTCAATTTTTCCCATAAGAAATACTGTACAGTAAATTGGATTTATCCACTATAGACCTCCCAAAACTATGCATTATGAAGCATTCGAAGTAAAACATTGCCTAGTTATACCTGTATAGTAATACAGTAAACCATCTCTAACTCAGATCAATTGGGGAGAGACCCTTGTCGAGTTATCTGAAGGTTCAAGATATCAGAGGGCTTAATTTTGATGTGTTCGAGAACAAAGGTACCATTGTATATTACAGTACTTATACAGTACTGTGAATGTGACAATTCCCTGATTCTTATCTCCCTCGTACCCAAAATATATATCCTTGATTCCTATCTGCAATGTACAGTAAATAGATTAAATAGTTAAACTCTATCCAGAAAGTAAATAAAGATTAAATACAGTAGTTAAACTCCATCTAGAAAGTATAGAAAGATTAAATGGTTAAACTCTTCTCTTTCTCTCTGTTTCTTTTTTATTTGATGTATTTTCATTATGCTAGGCTCATTCTCCCTATCTATTATTCAATCTCACACAATGTACAGTTGCCAAAAAAGGTATTGCGACAACTATTGATACAACATTAAATATATTAATGTACATACTTATTTGTAGGGATTATAAGTATGTATTGCAGAAGGATATGTATATTTCCTTATGTTATACATGCTTATAGTCCCTACAAATACTTGTGGATATTACTAGGGTTAAAGTTCTATCATGATTTGTTGCAATACCTTTTTTGGCAACTGTACATATAACCTTAGACTAAGGGAGGGGGATGGAAGAGAGATTGTCTCTTGATATATTCCCTCCACCACGATATTGGCAGTTTCAACTCGTTTATAAATATATTTCATTTATCCATGATGCACAGGACACCCAACCCTCGATTTAAGGGATTTCTGATTTAAGACATTTTCATTACTTAATCCCATATAAAGTACAATACATACAACTGGTCATTAAAACATTATTCTTACCTTGCCAAGAGGGTTATTCGGTGTGTTTACAATAATTGCCTTGGTCTTATCACTAAAGGCATTGGCCAACTCTTCAGTATCGAAAACCCAATCCTCAGAGGATGTCACTCCAGTTGTCTTCCTCTGTTCCAATAATATATTGTAGATAATATTGAACACAGTCTTAGAAAGGACTATACAAGAATAATTGACATAAGTATAAGCTACTTTGAAACTACAATATTCCAAGCATTTGATGAAGAATTTTTTGTTAATATTATTTGACAATACACTGTACAACAAATAAGTTTGAAGTTATGCCAAGCAGCTGTAACGGTAATGAAAAATCCTTAGTGAATTATATTACATTTGAGACTACAATTAAAATCCTTAGTGAATTATATCCTGACACTGTATGTGCATATGAAACAACATTAATACTATACAAACTTACTGGTCTTAGAGGAACAAAGACAGGTGTACCTCCAGCAAGCTTTACTTGGGGCATATAGCAGTCAAAGAATGGCTCAATGATGATAACCTCATCACCATTGTTTACCAGACCTATTGTAAAAATATGCATTAACATCTTAAAATGTAGTAATACTTCATATTCCACGATTATTATGAGTGTGTATTACACCGTTAGCTATGAATCCTAATTATCCTCTGGGTTTATGGATGTGTTATATACAAAGAGGGTTTCTGTACAAACATTCATTACAAACAGTTCAATACACACCCATAACACCAGGGTTTACTGCAAGTTCTAGGGCCCAGTGGGGCTGACTTTATTCTCTGTGAATATTAGTTATTCCCCACAGGGCTAGAATAAAGATTGTTGTAGGATCTGGTCACTTTCTAGTGGATTTGACGAGATCTGCCCACGTGGATTAAAAATCCATGTGAGGTGTACTGCAACCGGAGTTTTTTTTTTCCCCACTGCTATGTGAACCGCCAGCACACGGGGGTGCATTTCCCTTTGCATGCAGCAGTGTAAACTCCCTCCCCCTTATGGTCCCTTCAGGGCTGGTCTCATGGAAGGTATGTCCTCACTTGTAGCTCTTTTGGTAACTTGGACTTGGGCCCACAGAGCTGGCTGTGGGATCAATGCCTTTCCCCCAATCTCCCTGGCAGTTGGAGGCCCCCAGACTCCCTGGTCCAGAAAGCTCTGGTCCCATTTCCCTGGGATGTGCTTTGGTAGCCCAGGCATATAGGGCCAACCCCTCGTTTGTTTTAATTAGAAAAGAATTAAACTTTTAAAATTTGCCCAACTAATTTTACCAAGATAACTATTTATTAAGCATTTGAACTAATTGTATTATAATTACCCATGATGGTGACAAACAATGCCTCGTAAGCCCCAGCAGTGACCAGCACCTCAGTCTGTTGGTTGATCTCCCGCCCAATAAGCTTCGAGTACAACTTGGACAGGGCGGCAACAAGGCGAGGATGGCCCTGTGGATTTTTGTTAGCATTACTGTACATTTATATAATTTGCACCATGCAAGTACAGCAAATCCTCGATACACAATGAATAATTATTTTTATCCACCACTTCACTTTATACTCAGTCCCTCAATAAAGGCCACCAGATGATTTTCCAAACTTCTGTTATTCATTACCATACAGATTATGTGATTTACTGTGTCTATAATGAAAGGATGGTGCTAAATTTATTCACCTTACATTGAGGTCATACTGTATTTTCTTTTTCTTTAAATAATTATGGATATTTATACAGTATACTGTATATATTTTTCCTATTATATATGCTAGTCATCTGTATTATCACTATCTATCAATTCCACTATGTGCATGTAACATGTTTGTCCAATCAGCAAATGTTCTTTCTGAACATAAGTTTGTTTACTTGTTCTTAGTGAGACATGATGGGAGAAGAGGAGGAGCAAGCATGTGTTGTTTAGGATTAATATTCATTCAGAAGTAGAGCAATATGCAGTACTCTTTCATTGTTCACTGTTATGATGGGTGCATTTTATATTGTCTTCTATGAATTGGTTTACAGTACAGTACTTACAAAACTGCGTGTGTACTGGTTGAGTAGAACGTTGGTATCATTGGTGCAAGCCTTAGCCAATGCCTTCCTTACTGTGTCTGGGGCAGCAAAATCAGGGAATCCTTGACCAAGGTTTAGAGGTTTTACTTCCAATGCCAGCTGTATAAATTCAACCCTGACAATTGAAAACAGAAAGATTTATAGGCTTATTATCAATTAGATAACCACTACACTATTAAGACAACCTTTACTACTGTATGTTGGCTACCTCCAGCTTGGAGATGAAGGCCTGGTAGCCTATATGAATGTATGTATGCCTGCTAGGTTGTATTTATAATTATTTCTCTATAATTTTCTCAATTTTCTGAGCAAAACGTCTCCCCAACTTGAAAATAAGAATTGTGGAATCCCTAAAGCCATGCAGAAACTAAAATTAATTAGAAATTGTAGTAAGACAATCGATACTGTATTTCCAAGTGAAGGACAAGTTGATTCCCCATAAATCCCTTAAATCCTGATTTGAGTGTACAGTGGACTCTCCAATAACGCGGTTTTGATTAACGCGGTTTTGATTCAACGCGGTATAATATATAGGGGGGATATGATTAAATAACATTATTTGTTCGATTTAACGCGGCCACGCTCACCCGCTTACCCACACTACTTTTGGCGGGAAGCAGGGTGAGCTGCTCAGGCCCGCTTTCTGACCAAACAGACACGACTTGATCAATTCTTTAAAAGGAAGACAGATGTGGTGTCAGAGGAAGGTAACACGAGTGTGGAAGGAGAGCGAGGAGGTGTGGAAGGAGAGCGAGGAGGTGTGGAGGGAGAGTGGGGTGTGGAGGGAGAGCGGAGTGAGGAAGGAGAGCGGGATGTGGAGGAAACACAGAGTGAGGAGGGAGAGCGGGGTAGGGAGGGAGAGCGGAGTGAGGAAGGAGAGCGGGATGTGGAGGAAACACAGAGTGAGAAGGGAGAGCGGGGTGGGGAGGGAGAGAGGGGTGGGGAGGGAGAGAGGGGTGGGGAGGGAGAGCGGGGTGAGTAGGCAGACTGGAGTGACGAGTGTTAAATGTGAAGGAAAGTGTACCGTTACTTTACAAATATAAATAAAACGAGAATGTGGGTTTTTGTTGTTTGAGTCACCAACTACATACTTTAGTTTGACTCTACTATTCATACATTAGAGTAACAAAATCCCCAAAAGGTAGACTTTTGCATTGTCCAGGAACGCAACCCCCACTATTACCATTGTTTCCTATGGGGAAATTAAGTTTAAATAACGCGTTTTTTAATAACGCGACGTCTCCAGGAACGTAACTACCGCGTTATTGGAGAGTCCACTGTACCTGTAATAGCATAAAACACTATAACAAAACCAGTATAGGTATGAATAATTACCAAACGCTTTTCTCAATGCCGCTGGTCTTCTCAGCTACGGCTGGTGGAAGGACAGTGGTGGCCATGGTCCTTGTGTGTGTGTGGGTGGTGAAGGAGTTGCTTGTATATGGACTGAGTGCTGTGGTGATAGCTAAGGGACCTTGGCGTATGCTTTTTGAAGTTATTGCCCTCCACACCACACTAAGCATCACCTGTCTGTAATCCATAAAATAACAGTTGTTGAATAGTATTAATAAATACAGTAATCCCTCTTTATCTACTGCTGTTATGGATGTGTATCATACTGTTAACTATGAATATGTGGGTTTATGAGTGTGTAATGTACAGTTGACCCCAGGAATTCATATATAGTACACCACTGTGACATCAAGGATTCGTAACAACTAGAATATTTAATACATTTATTTCCTAACTCCAAATATTTCTAGTAATGTTATTTGGTTAATACTTGAATTAAGCAGCAGAACAATGCCTACAGTATGTGCTAAATAAAAATATCTTATAACCAATGCTGTGTATGAATTCCTGAGACCGCCTGTACAAAAGGGGTTTCTTGTACCCAAATTCATTACAAACAGTGCAATATACATTCATAACAACAAAAGAAAAAAAAGGGGTAAATATTGAAAGAATTACCGTTATTGCGTACGGTTTTTCGACCTTTATTACCCACTTATTTAGACCATTCTAAGACTATTTTCTTCTATGGCATTTTCTCTACAAATATGTGGCATTTTGAAATTAGCATGACTTTACCTAACCTAGACTGCATCAGATTACCGGGACCTATCCTGGACAGACTACTGGGAGCTAACCTGGGCAAATAACTGTGGTTAAGTACAGGAAATGATAAGGGCCAAAATACTAGGACCTAGCCGGATCTGGCAATACTGCTACAAAACCGTAATTCTTTAAAAAAAATACCCAAAAAGGGATTACTATTGTTGCTGCAGTTCTGGGATAAAGCTTCCAATTACATCTCCTAATGCATTTGAATGGGAGTCAGTAAACATGTAGTTCATATTGTACACAATATAATAATTATACTGTCATGAAAGATTAAACTGTTCTTCTCATGTAGCCTAATTATGCCCCAAAATGGATCTTCTATTAGGTTGTAGAGGTAGATATATCTGCATAAAAGTTCCACATGGCAAACATTTACAATTTGTGTATATTTCACAAGGGGACAATGTAATATGTTCATGTGTAATGAATTAAGATGAGGTTGCACTTATTTTTAGTATAGGCATATTGAAAATTTCAGTGTTTTCCTGCCATTGTAAACATTGGACAGTCCCAGTAGTTTGCCTAGGTTAGGTCCCAGTAGTTTGCCCAGGTTAGGTTCCGGTAGTCTGCCCAGGTTAGGTCCCGATAGTCTGCCCAGGTTAGGTCCCGATAGTCTGCCCAGGTTAGGTCCCGATAGGTCAAGTAAGGGTAAAAAAAAACTTATCTCCTCACAATATTATCATGCAGGCTGGCAGGTGGACCTCTTATGCAGAATTACCAAAAAATGAAATAAAGGCATTTCAAAGGCAATTAAAAAAAATATGTCGTAATTGTCACCCATCTGTAAATTACCCTCAACAAAGTATTGGAGCATCCAGACACAAGTAAAACCTAAAAACACTAGGGTCTATACCCCGATGAAAAATGACTATCATGCACGGTTACGAATATACAGATAATGACCTTGAGACACATTGTTATTGTTAATCTAATATATGTTCTGTAACTAGGGACATGTCATCTTGGCATGCATTATCTCTAAGTTACATCATTAATAAACTCCATCTGACCTTTGTTGGATAGACTTAAACATCAAAGAATGGTTCACACCACCAAATAATCTCGATAAATAATTCTTGTAGCTCCTGCCAAGTTGCTTATAACCTAACCTCACCGGTCCGTCTGCTCAGGCAATGTCCCAACTGTTACTGTTACTGATGAGTGAGTGTGTGACAGTGTGAGTGACGACACGGTAAAAATGTTACGATATGTCCTTATTGTCCTAAAAGACAGTGTTACCAGCAGTTGCCACACACTCTCAGGTTGATAATTATCGTACTGGTAAATGACCGTAAATCCTCAAAATTTATATGGGTTTTTCAGTAAAATTATCCGAGAAAATGTATCGTATTTATTATCGTACAATATTTTTTTATGTCTAACGCATTTTTATAACTTGCTTGACAATTAGAAGAATATAATGTAGTGGTTTAATTAATGAATGACGAAACTGAGTAACTGTTACTATCTGACGGTTCATTGTGACTTTGTAGTGCTGCTATCCAACGGTTCCAAATTTTAATGGAGTAATGTTTTTGTTTTCTTTCTATTAATTTTCTGCCTATCATCTCCTCTTGTGGCATTAAGGTATTAAAATGTTATCACTAGTAATAGTAGCAACAGTAGTAGTTGTATAGTTGTAGTACATAATTCTTGTTGTGGTAGCTATAAAAAATAATAGTTGTTGTAGTAGCAGTGGTGTTTTTTATTTAGGAGTCCTCATCTTTCATCAACATGTCTTAATTAAGGCCTCTGTAGACTATCAAGCATGTATGCGAAAACAGGGTACGTGGCTGCGTAGGCATAACAGTCGCATGTAGGAGCGATTGATTTGATGCATGGTTTGCGCAATTTACTGAGCCATCATATCCAAGCTTTACGTCAATCAGTGATGCTTGATAATGCGTGGTGATTGCTCAATCTTCTTGCTAGTGTGTGGCGAATTAAAATGATTTATTAATGATAGTCTATAGAGGCCTTTAGAATGGGTTTAACTCTTCTCTAATAAATATCATGTAAGTAAATGTATTATATTGGTAATGAGTAACATGTTATAAACATTATGGACAAATTACAACAATAATATACAACACATATATCCAAATAATAATACATTCAGTCATGTGAGAAACACTATTTTCGAATACTGCATCAGTACCAAGACCAGTTTGTCTCACATGAAAAGGAGCTTCAGTATTTAATTATATGTATTGCAATAATAATTAACTATACGTCCGTCCTGATCTGTCAGTGACACCATAAATATATTATTTATATGACAAAGATTGTGACCGTGTTGTATTTCCAGAATCGCTTTTCTCAGTTTTTCCATATTCATTACCTGCTCACTAATTTCTCGACCTTTTTAACCATACTTCCACCTTTATTATTCTTGCTAAGAGTACATACATCAGAGTACTGGAACATTTCCCCATGATTTTAGCATCCGTAACTTCGTTTTTCATATCTTTTGCTATATACAGTAAAGAATATTCTATTAGGCTCATCTGCTCTCTACTTTCACATCTCTAGTGAGTATGAAATGTAGTACCTTAGTACCCAAAACTGATAATACAAATACAGTAGAAAATGAGAAAAATAGGTAAGTGAAGTATGCACATGGTACAAGATCATAAGCTTTATATTTTATAAATAATGTACACATTTGGAATATTCATGGGAAGGGTAAACATAAAAGCTCTACATGAATATCTGCTTTGTGATGTTTCCAGACACTGGTTTCTTGCACCAAGAAAGTAAAAAAAAAAAAAAAAAAAAAAAAAACAGGAAAAGAAAACTGTACAGCCCAGTCTACATACATTCACTTCTGCAAGACCAGTTATCAAAACATGGAATTTCAAATATTCTACACAGCTTGCTGGAGAAGACCAGTGTAGCGGTTGATCTTGGTGGCAAGAGACATGTCTACGTAGCGGTCTCCAATTGATACGAGCATTCCACCAATAATAGAAGGGTCAACTTTCATGGTAATCTGTAGAGACTCTCCAGTCTTGGTGAATGCTTTCAGAGATGCTTCAAGATCCTTTTTCATTGCTGCATCAAGGGGCTGAAAAATTACAATCACCTTAGTCAACAGGCAGACAGATCACCAGTTTGGAATAGGGCGAGTACATTGAGGGAGAGAAATGAGTGTGGAATAGGGGTACCTGACTAAGCAATGAGGGAGAGCTGAAGAGACTTCTGTCGTGGCACTTGGGGGAAGTGGTGTCAGAGTTCCAGATAGATCTGTCAATATTTTTTTCTTTTTCTCAAGCCCTTTCTTATATTCTCATATAATTTACAGTACTTACTGAAGTGCCTCACTTCTCCAGCAAGTATATTTTTACTTTTGGTATACTTTCTGACAAGTTTCGACCATGATCCCTTCTGAACTCTCACATTTAGGCTGGTACCTCTAATACTTCTTATCAAATGTTAGCAACAAGTCATTTTGTAAAGACAAAATGCCCAGTAAGTAGAAAATTTGTCATTAAATTTCTTGAACATGTGAATATATTGCTCTGAATTGGTTCACTACTCACCTTGGCTGTAGTGACCTCACACACAACCTCGCCTCTCACAGCTGCCATGATGGTTCCAAAAGCATTCAACACTCCACCAGCCATGTTGAGGCGCCCATTCTCAGCAAGTGCACCTAAAAAGTGAATCACAGCCTCGTGACAGATACTGTGGCATAATAATGGATGTGACATTCATCTACTGAAATACATGATTTAATTCTTCCATGTACAGTACAATCAATTTGTACACTTGACTTGAGCTAAGAACACTGTTTCTCTCACCTCTCTCTCTCAAGTCACACGTGACTTTCGAGAGAGAGCAGGGAAGGGGCGTGACATGAAGGAGAGAGGTGGTGAGATCAACAGTGTTACCTCTCAGTCAGGATAGGGGGGGGAGGGGAGATATTTTTAACCAAGATAGTACATGAAAGTAACCATGATTTGTACTGCCCAGCCCCACTACTCAGATGGTGTGAATTTAAGGGCTGGTGTAAACCAGAGATACTCCTCCATCCGACTAACACAGGTATCCACAAATGCAATTTGCGCTTTATTGACGACGTCACAGGTGCAAAGTTACACCTGCTCCAGAGGTGGTATAAATCAATACATATGGATTTAATCTCTTTGAATTAGAAGTTTGAGTATTAATAATGAAATGTCTTAATTTGGTTATATGTAAACCTAAAAATATATCGTATGTTGTAAGTTTTACATCCATTACTTTCGTAAATAAATAGCCAGGAAAAGAGGGATAGTTTGAAGTTCACCACTACAAATACAAATATCAAATGTATATTATACATAATTATATGGTGGTACAATAAAGAGAAGACATTGTGGATAGTGGTGTATATGTTGGAGTAGCCAGGCATAATCTACATCCCGCACAAATAAATACTGTACTTCGGTGTATCTTTGTGGATCCGGCCCAAGAACTATATTGTACACAGAGTTAATCAACATACCAAAAAGATTTTTTGTAAGATCACTGGCTTTCTTTTTGGACAGCACGGAATCTAGAGCCTCCTTCTTTAGATCCTTGCTCAATAGAGGATTCAGTATGAAATCGTTAAGCAGAGGATCAGTCTTCAGTAGGCCCTGTAAAAAAAAAAATGTAAAGCATAAAGTAGAACAATCTGTAAAAGTGCTATACTGTACTCCAATATGCAGAAGTTTTACATGAAAATGATAAAATATTAATGTCCTGAAATTTAAAAAAAAGCTAAGCAATAGTAATCAGTGCAGTACAGTATTCTGTTTCTTCTGGAAATGTCTATAATTCTACAAGCTGTTCAAGTAATATGTACAGTATACTACATCATCCTTACTGAGATTTCCTTGACATCTTTGTCCACAGCATCCAGGGCCTTATTCTTCATTGCTGCAGAGTAAAGAGCTGTAGCATAACGACCCTCAACCCCAAACACCTGGATTGGGGGCTGTACAAAACAAGGAAAAATAACTTTAATTTTCACAACAAGCAAAGCCACATGGCATTAAGAAAACAATTGTAAGTCGCAATACAGTACTAAGCTAAAAGGAAAAACTTTGATGTTAACAGCAAGCATGACATATGGCTAGGCAAATAGCAAGTACAACTGGTATTCAAATACCAATAATAATTAGTATTATTTATGTGCGAGATATCTAACTTCTGGTGTGATATACATTATATGATCTGGGTTGAATTTATCCTACTGTACAGTCAGCAAATTAGTATCAACTCCACCCTTATATTTAATTTAAAAATAGTTGTACTCTTGATCTGTGGATCCCTGAGAGGGGGTGAAGCAGTCACTGTGGTTGCTGCCCCCACATTAGACAATGAGTAGTGAGTAGATAGTACAGTACCGTAAGGTGGGGTGAGTTCGTACGTTTTTTAAGGTTTTTCAAGTCTCCTACCCGTGTTTTTTTGGCTTATACCAAATGTTATGTATCCTATAGATATCTGGCCCAATGGGCTATCAATTCATAACACTATCAATTTTTTTTAGATTCTTAACTAATGTGGAGACGTGTCTGAACGGGTGGCCGAACTCCCCCCTGGGGGGGGGGCACTTCGGACATATAGGGGGGGAGTTCGGACCTCCATTGATTTATGCTGTTAATGGATAATCTTTGACCCTACATTCTTCCTGGACACATGAGGGGTGTATTCGGACATCTGGCAAGTTTTAAAAAAACGCAACCTACCATTTTGTAGCGGTAGCACTTCCTTTGTACTGGCGAGTGAACTAAACCTACGATATCACATTATCACCATATTATTCAAGGAAAGAAAGACTCTTGGTATGCAGATTGGTACAGTGAAGAACAAAAACAAATTAAAGCTTGTAACAATGAAAGACAAAGAAAAAAATTACCCCTTCAGGGTACTTTGTGTGGCAAGATATGAGCACCATTTTGTAACTCTACTCGGTACTTTGAGCACAGTTTTACAATGTACTTGAGCATTTTGTAACTCTACTTTGAGCACAGTTTTACAATATACTTAAGGCACTTTAACTAAAAATTAAACATGATTATCACATAGAATACCTGGTAATGACAACAGAACATTGACTCTACCTTGAGTGTAGAAAGATTAGGCCTACTTAGGCCAGCAATTTACATCAATATCAAAGATCATTTTCTCCCTTTTACCTAACTTTGGTTCACTAGAGTACATGACTATGTCATCTACCTCAATCTCACAACTTTGGTCCCCTGGAACACTGGAGTTCACGAATACATTGGGTGTTCCTGGAACATGTTTTAGGAATCTGACTTTAAGGGTCGGTATGACTTCAATTACTACAGCCATATAATAACGCTTTTTCTTGTTTAGTTAATTACAGATCTGAACTATCACCCAGTCGTGTAGCTTAGCATTTTGTTCTGAAACTTCATTACCTGTGGTTTCTCCTGAGGCTTTTTCTGTGCTTTCTCTCTAAGTTTCACATGCGTTTTGTCTTCGTAGCTTCACTCCACATGAATATGATTCACGTAAGTCTCAATTCTGGCCAATATAACAACATTTTAATGGATTTTACTCGTGTCCGAACTCACCCCACATTACTTTATAAATAGTGAAGATTTCTTTAAAAACCCAATGGAGCATAATGAGATACAGGTAGGACCTGTTTCAATATCTCTATTTTCATTCTACTAAATATTATGAGAAATGACACCTGTTATTGACTTATTGGTGCTCTGGTTTGTGTTTCCCAGGAGAAGTTTGACACCATTCAGATTTTTTATCAAATTTATAATTGGGAGAATTATTTTTTTTATCCTACTTAGGCATTACACAAGTAAACGTTATCCCTATGGCAGCAAGAGGGAATCAAAAGGAAAAGAACCACCAAAACCAATTTCTGATTGATTGCTTCTTTGAAGAAGAATACTCGACTAAAACATTTTTTCGAGAAAATGTCCGAACTCACCCTGCGTCCGAACTCACCCCTCCTTACGGTACTGTAGTAGCAGCTGTCTGGCTGTCACGGTATGAGGATGTTGGTACTGCTCTCTTTGCTGACAAGTCTGACTCCCTCCCACTCTAAATGTCCACCATGCTAACAATGAATGCAGTGAAGCATTAAAAATAAAATGTAATGTGATAAATAATTCCCCACTGAATCATTGGATGAATTTGGTGAATCCGATATGAAGCTATGATAACGTTGTAGGCTCTTGCCTTTGACAACTTAATTCACAATAAGGTATTATTACAGAAGTACTGTACTGTGTTTTTGGCTAGGGCCGAGCAGTGTTACCATATCAGGCTAGGTCCCAGGAACTTGTTCCGGTCACTTTATGATAGTTTACATCGGTTATATCCCGGTAGTTTGACCAGGTTAGGTCCTGGTAGCCTGCTGTGGTCTATGTTAGGTCAGATATTTCCAAATTATGTTTGTAAAACAGGGCATCTCCAAGAGTAACACTATAGATCAAAAGTGTCTTAGAATGGTCCAAAATAGTGGGTAATGATACTAAAATATACAATATAGTGAACACAGGACTTCTGTAAATTTACCCACAAAAACATATGATTCTATCTATCTATAGCTCTTCCATACTCACACTTCTACCTTTCATTATCCTCCCCAGTGATCCTATGACTTGTCTACCCTTCACTGCTCTCTCCCTAATTTCTCCTTCCATACTTCCATGTTTACACATAACTTTCCCCAGGTACTTAAACTCCTTCACTTCCACCATCCTCTCACCCCTCAGAGTTATCTCACACTTCGTCCCAGTTGGTACTTCCACTCTGTAAGGTGTAGCAAAGCAATCACTTCCGTTTCTGCTCTCTCAAACACTATCACTTTACTTTTACCCTTCAGTTTCCTTCGTTTACATAGAGACTGAAATTCATCCACCACTCTCTGTAACTCCCTTTCACTCTCAGCCATCAGCAGTGTCATCCGCAAACAAACTTGCCGCCAAAGACAAATTTACTTCATTCAGCCTCAACTTCACCCCCAGACCATTCACTTTGGCTTTCATCTCTCTCATAAATTGAATACATCTCATATGATTGAATTACATAATTATAGCATTGAAGGAGCTAGTACAAAATTCTCTCATTCTTCTGCTTTATCCTACACAACACATTAAGTATTTTCGTCCATTCATGAAAATTTTAATTTTCATTAATTAAGGAAAAAATTCATTATAATACAATATTGAAGTGTCTGAGTACTTCGGAACAAGAGAAAAAATGTGAAAATTCACCGTGGAGGTGTCAGAGGTGCGGCTGTGAGCGGTGCATTTGTAGTCAGGAATACCAACCCCACATATCACAGTCCATAAGGGTGGTGTTGATACTTTTTTTGCCGACTGTACAAGAAAATTATGACATGTATATTCATGTACTGTAAACTGTATCAATATCATTTGACTCACCTGTACAAGTTGTTTTGAAGCCCCAGAGGTGGAGAAGGACCTCGCCTGCAAAATGAACAGAAATCATACCACTATATATTTTACTTATAGGTGATCCCTTAAAGTAATGTCCATATCATAGCAGGCAATACTCCCCCCCCCAACAAATATAATAGGGGACAGGGGTTAAAGATATCAAATGTGGCATTTACTGTACCAAGTAATGGCCATAGAAAAATAACTTTATACAATAATCCATAGTAGTAATTTCAAACATATTGGTTGTAAACCTATAATTTTCCATGTGGCTAGTAGTCCTATAAAAAATCCACAAGAGGAATAATTGTCTGTTGAAGTACTTTGCGTATGATGGTCTACCATCAACTTACTCATAATAGACTGGTTGACGATCAAAAATTATTTCTATTAAACAATTTACATCATTAATAAATGAGCTGAATTGTCCTGTTATGTAATTTATTTGACAAAGAAAAATATTGTTTGGCATATAAAAGCCGTCAAAGTTGCACATAATGGAAGTTGATGGCTGTGCATCCGTAACGTCACTAGCCATACACGTAGGACGTGCCAAACTTTTGTTACCTTTGAAAGCAAGAGATTGTGATGTCCAGGGGAGTTGTGCAGTATTTATTGTACTTTTACGGAGGATATACTTTATATTCACCATGTCAGCCAATAGCCAACAATGGTGTTTTGTCCCAAAGTGCAAAAATATTTAAGGGCTTTTAATGATACATAAATGAAAAGGTAATCAAATGGACATTTCCTGTATTCATTATTTCTCTAATGACAATAAAACTCATAGAATTATAAGAAATGTTTAAGGGGTAAAAGAACAGAAGCACTGAGTTCACTATATTGTATATTTCAGTATCATTACCCACTATTTATGACCATTCAAAGACACTTTTCATCTATAGTGGTTCTCTCGGAGATGCCCCGAGGCGTTTTCACTCCCAATACAAATGTTTAAGTTGGAAATTAGCCTGACCTAACCTAACCTAACTTAGACCACAGCAGACTACTGGGACCTAATCTTGGCAAACTACCGGGATATAACTGGTGTAAACTACCGTTATCATAATGTGATCCGGGCAAATTTCAGGGACCTAGCCAGATGTGGTAACACTGCACGGCCCTAGTTAATAGTTTTAGGAGTATCCAGTATCGCCCGAAGCCGGCGTTATCCGGGATTGCATGGGTCTTTAAGAACGGGATTATCACTATAAGGAACAGTACCGGTATGAAGTGTATTATGAAGGCAGAACCATAGTGAAATGTGTGTTTTCCCTCCCACCTATAACCCTACATTACCACACATCCCCCATGTATATCTCGAAAACGGAGAAACACAATAGATGAAAAGTGTCTTAGTTAGAATGGTCCAAAATAGTGAGTAATCATACTAAAATATAACTTACAATATAGTGAACTCAGTACTTCTGTATATTTACCAGTAACCATTTTTTCAACATTTACCAGTAACCATTCTTTCAACATTTACCAAAAACTCTGCTCGTGTATGCTACTTGTTATTAATAAACCATTAAAATTGAGGGTACGAGTTAAACCATTAGTGGATATCTGGCACCGGCTTCATTTTGACTCCATGTAAACACACGAACAGTAAATTACCGGTTTTATATACAAACCATTTACAACCACTAACTTACAATATACTATACTTTAATACAATGTGTACTACCTTAACACTTACTTCTTTACGTGTTATTGAATAGTTTAACTAGGGAAATATAATAATTATGTGGTGTATAAATCAGCTGATTGGTAACCGGAATATTTTAATGTTACTTATACCATTACAAATAACATTACACAACATAAATATTAATACAAGATTACCTTAATATCAAGACTGATTATTTGTAAACATATATAATACGTTCAAAGTGTTCTAATAGTGTTTAAACTCACCAAAATTCCAAATCTTGCAGCAGCCATGATTGTATTATGATCAGCTGTAGTCCTTCTGCGCAGGCGCCAGGCACACCAACAGTAGCAGTGTTGCCAGGTCTACTTGGCCAAATTTCCCCAACCTCAACATCATAATTTCCCTTTAAACCTCACAAATTCCGTTTATTCTTGAAGATAGTCGCACATTTACCATCATCTTCTTGATGATATTTCGTCTGGTAGAAACTTCCCCATATACATATACTCTTTATATAACTTATATAATTTTCCCATTGATACCTTTAATTCTCCAGGTCTAGGGAAAACTATCCATACTTGGCATCACTGAACAGCAGCCAGGTGTTGCCAGGTTAGCTTGGCGAAATTTCCCCAGCTTCAACATCAAAATTTTCCTTTTTACCTCACAAATTCCCTGTTTACACTTGCAGATAGTCGTACTTAATTAAGGATAATAGACTATAGTCTATTATCCTTGGTCGTACTGGACTTGCAGTTGGGGAATAAAATATCTTCTGAACACCTTTGGCTGCTTTTGTAACAACACTAGGGATAAACACGTTAGTAATAGACAAAGTTCGAGAATTACTATATAACGGAAACTGATAGACGTCAAACACAACCACAGTTTGTGCTCTAAAGTTACTTTTCAACTCATGAATACTTAAGGAGCTGTTGTCAGAAGCTGCTAACACTGTTCAGATACTTTATTCAACAACTGTACACATTTACCATCTTCATAATTATTTTGTCTGGTAGAAAATTCCCCATTTATTCTTGAATAATCTCTATATATAAAATCCCCATTGGTATATCTTGTTTCCCATATCTAGGAAAAATTCCCCATATCTGGCAACATTGACCAACAGTCTGCCACTACAGCAGTGTTACCAGGCGTTGGCGTCAGCGAATCTGCAGAAAAACAATAGATATGGAATTTTTTCACAGCACACACTTACCAACAAAATACACATAGTGCAAGAAAAACATGTAATGGGGGGGCGTTACAATCATATTATATACTGTATATATACACATTGAATGCGTTAGGGTACAACATAAGTACTCATAGCTCTATTTTATGAGGAATTTTATTATTCATAATATAGTCATATTTTATCGTTATCCTGATTCCTACAGGTATATTCATATACAGTATATATATTTGTAATTCATAGTTATGGATTACTGCAGCTTCATATTTATATACTTAATACGGGACTCAGACATCATAAATGTAGAGTTTTAGGTGGAGGTGCCCAAGGCGCCAAATTTGACAGATCCTGAAAGCTGTAGGATTATATAAGAGTTAATATAAGGATGAAACTTGATAAGCACAACCATTTAGTGAAAAAAATGAAACTCATATATCGTAAATTCTGCTTCTCAGACAAAATATATAGCTTACAATTTTACTAAAGAACTAAATTTTAAAGTGGTGGGTAAAAAAAGAAAACGTAAATGTGCTATGGGTGATTTAATTAAAGTATACATGCATAGACTATTATGTTCAATGAGTTGCTTTATACAAGGTAGGTCTCTCATTCCAGAATCGTAATGGATGAATGATGATAAAATTCGTGTGATGATACAGTGAGGATTTTATTTGAATGAGACACTTGACAAAAAATATAACATTTAGCAAGTATTTTTTATTGCTTTGAGGATAATAGAAGACCGCTGTAGGCCTGAAAGTGACAGAAAAGTGGGTGGTGGTTACTTAAGGGGGTGCGGGAGTAGGGGACAGGCTTGGGGGGGACTGGGTTGGTGCGGGAATAGGGGGACAGGCTTGGGGTGGATAGAAAGCCTGTCCCATATTCCTCAACCCCCTAACCCCCTTAAGCCTGTACCCCTACTCCCGCATCCCCCAAAACCCTCCGCACCAACCTAACCCCCCCCACCCCAAGATTGTCCCCCTGTTTCCGCACCCCCTTAATTAAGCCGCATAACCATCTGTCCATGGCTGTCAAAATCCCTATATATAGAGACACAGTGAATTTTTAGTAACTAGTATGGCAGTGGACTATAAAAAAAATATTATTATGACCAAACGCGGTAGAATATATTGCTATTTATATTATGTATGTACTCATGGTCACAAAATGGGTACACACGCTGTTGTTTTCGAGGCTTTACAATTATAGAGAATGTAATAGAGAATTAATGTAAGACTGTGTAACTGCAATACAATATTATTATTAGATTTGTTGTGTTGCTAATCACCGAGTGAGTCACTTGTTGGTGGACCATTCACTGACAACAGTACTTCCAGAATAATGACCTTTCTTTCCATATAGCTTGTGTAAGAAGTCCTCTGGTCAACTGTATAGTATAGTACCGATATAGTACAGTCACGAGAGCACTAATAAGTATCCAGGTTTGCTTCGAATACCCACCAGAGACAGTAAATAAACGCACAATAAGATCGACATTGGAAATATATAGTTCGTTGGTGAATTGGACTGTTCAAAGCTTCAACCAAAGCTGTATACTTATTAGTGGTCGTGACTGTACAGTATGTATGTATATCACGGACACCTGCATTAGTATGTATACATGAGGCATATATGTATACATTAGTAAAGTATTTTATCATTTTATCATACAAATGCAGCTTTATCAATCTAAACAGTTTACTCAGGACTTGTGACAATGGACTATACAAAAAAAATAAAAAATAAAACGTAAAGGGAAAAGTTTTGTGTTGATAAATCTGGAGCAACTGAATCCTCCAAACTACTCTATACCAAGCAACACAACACCATTATTTTTTTCCTCATTTGGCTGGTTCTGTTTCCTGGCATATATACTGTACTTTGGAGGAATCAAGGCACTCCAATGTACCAAAAAAAAAAAAAAAAAAAATTAGGAAAAAAAAAAAAAAAAGTGAAGCTAGAATGGTGAAGG
>JAWZYT010004299.1:10000-12500 GCA_034508575.1 Petrolisthes manimaculis
CTTAGAATTGGGGAATACGGGTGTTTTATCATTCATATCAATTTTCTGTGGAAAATCTGGAGTACCTCACGTAGAACACTCATCGTTTGGAAGTTGTCCTAACCAAACCTTTTCATATACACTGTTCCTCGGTGTATCCCCCTACTAGACTAATTGATAAACACCTCACTAAGAGAGCATTTGGTGGTCGTTAAACATAGGCTTAGGGCTGTGTCTGCGATTAGGCCGCTGCATTCAAACCAATTCCACTCTCTTCTTCTACATTTTCATATCTAGTATATAAGGAATTTATTTATTATGGAAGGTGAAGGTATTGATATTGACCAGTTTATTAATAAACCTAATCATGAGTACATTGACTTGTTAAAGAAAGAGGACTGGATTAAAGTAATAACCCACTATCAGATACCTTTACCTTACCATCCATCTAAGATTACCAAACCTAATATTAAGGATATTGCTGTACAATACCTAGTTAATGCTGGACTTATGAATCTCCCTCCCATACCTGATGAGGAACCTGACCCTTCTAACTTTTGTCTAGGATCTCCTATTCAGGCAACTGCTAACATTGATATAATGCCTCAGTCACTTGGAGGTTCTTTGACTAATTCAGCAGAAATTGAAAAATATAGAATAGAGATGCAATTTAAATTAGAGCAGCAGAAAATTGCCATGGAGCAGCAAGAAAGGAACCAGAAAATGGCCCTAGAGGAGCGGAGAATGATGTTAAACATGGAACTTGAAAGAGATAAGTTAGCCATATCTAAAGATAAGGTAAGAGAAGAAATCAGGATTAGAGAGAAGGAAATTTCTTTTAACATATCTCATGCATGTTCTATGATACCCACTTTTGATGAGGGTGATATAGAGGGATCTTTTAATCTTTTTGAACGCCTTGCTACTAAGAGCGAGTGGCCAAAGGAACAATGGATGATCTTAATTGCACCTAAGCTCACTGGTAAATCATTTCGTGTGTACATAAATTTAGACCAGCCCGAAGACTATGATTTTGTTAAGCGACAACTTCTTCATGCTCATGCTGTAACTCCTGAGACATACCGAAATAAGTTTCGAAAACTTTCTAAACCAAAGCAACAGTCGTTCATAGAATTTGCTAATGAAAAACTTAAACTTTTTAAAAAGTGGCTAAATGCTCTTGAAGTGACTACCTATTCGAATCTAGTGAATCTCATGGTTTTAGAGGAGTTTAAGAACAAAGTACCCTTTTCCATTGTTAAATACATAGAGGAGAGGGATGAGAGAGAATTGTTTAGGGTGGCAGAGCTGGCTGATGCACAAGCTTTGAGACTGGAAACTTGGGGAAGGCTGGAAGGAGAGCACTCGGTTAATGTAAAAGCTTCCTCTGGTCATGTCCCTTATAATAATCATCCATTTCCAGATAAGCCGAAGAACAATGATTCATATAATAATAATAACATAACATGTGCTTATTGTAAGAAACCAGGTCACACTATTGCTTTCTGTAGACACCCAAAATGTGTAGGCAGTAGGAATAATTCCAGTTCTTCCAGGTCAGGCTCGTCAACCACTCCATCTAATCCTGTAGCTACTAATAATGGTAATATTTCTCAACCAGAACTATTGTTTAAAGATTACACTTTTCTAGGTCATGTCTCTCTTACAAAGGATGGTCAGTCATACCCAGTTAATATCTTGAGGGACACAGGAGCCGCTCAATCCATATTATTGAGTAATGTAGTTCCTTGTATAGAAAATAACTTACCAGAGACAAAGTGCTAATCTCTGATCTCACTTCTAACACTCAGTATCCTTTAGCCAAAGTTTATCTAGATTGCCCTCTTGTCAACTCTTGTGTTCAGGTGGCTGTCAGAGATGAACCAATGCCAGTAAAAGGAATTCAGTTACTACTCGGTAATGATATAGGGGGAAAACTAGTAGTACCTAATGTCCTAATTCCTGAACAACCACAACTTGTATGTCATCCTGATCCTTCAGACCTGTTTCCCTCCTGTGCAATAACCCGTTCACAGGCTTCTTTAGCTCCTCAGGTTCAGATTCAGTCACAGCTGCCTTCCACTTCCCTAATCCCTGACTTGCTCTCTAAGGAAGAATTCCTAAAGGCCCAAGATACTGATCTTTCTTTGACCTATGAGAGGCATGATGCTGTAGGGAAAACGGAGTTAGACACTTTGCCTGCTTTTAATGACAATGGAGTATTTATACGTGACTTGTCAAGGAAATATTCTGAACCTTATACTGTTAAAAAACGGCACAATCCAGTAAATTATATAATAACTACACCTGATAGGCGTAAGAAAAGTCAAATTGTTCATGTAAATCTAATCAAACCCTATCATTCCAGACAACCAGAGGAGGTTTATGGAGATCCTGTTACAGTTAAGGAATTGAATAATATAACGGATGATCATTGTGGTGCAAAAGTAACCCTGTGTGTAGCAGAGACTAATCCTGTGGTGACTACTGAGGGGGACACTTATGGAGTAGATGGAGAAAT
>JAWZYT010004299.1:22500-52032 GCA_034508575.1 Petrolisthes manimaculis
GTATAAACGTAGCGTCACTGTCACGAACTGTAACCTATGTAGTGGGTGTGGCACTGTGGCACTAGGTAGGGACGTGAGGCGTGAGTGTGAGAATAGGGGTGCACTTGGAGCCCAGACATGGGTTAGAAAGGAGGGAGGATGAAGTCCTGCCCTAAGAGAGAGATTCCCTTTCCTTGTAACATAAGTTTAGAGAGACACGAGTTGTGTCTAGTATATTGTAACCTGTAACTGATATATAAGCTACATCAGTAAATAGAGACAAGTCCATGAGTTTACTCTAAACCTTTGAGTACTAAATATATTCCCCAGTAGTAAGACTAATAAGGGTACTTCATCAACGGTATGAGTAAGTGAGTTAATTGAAGCAGAGACGACAAACAGAGGATAGTAAGTCTGTACAGTTGGCTGGTAAGAGATAGCCACACTGAAATATAATGGAGAGTTCCGGTTGGTATTTCCACAGACAGAGAGAAGCAGAGATGTGGACCCCCACGGCTACAGAGTTATAATTTTGCATGGCTATATAATTATATATACCGGTATTACATTTTTTTTTTTTTACGATTTCTCTCTCATTCATCCTTGTCCGTACGTATGTGTATGTGTGTGTGTGTGTGTGTGTGTGTGTGTGTGTGTGTGTGTCAAAATACATATGTGAATAAATTTGTGTATGTGTGTGTGTGTGTGTGTGTTGTTACAGTCTAATGCTATGTGAAGTCAAAATATTTTATAATTAATAATAATAGTGAGTGACAAGGAGTATATAATGAAGCGTCACACTCAACAAAAGTTACAAGATAATTAATAAACTACTTTTGAAAGGTAGAACAAAAAACAACTTTATATATTATACTTAAAAGAAAAACGTATGTACAATTGCCAAAAAAAGTATTGCGACAAATCTGGATAGAACTTTAACTAACCCTAGTAATATCCACAACTATTTGTATGGAATATAAGCATGTATAACAGAAGGAAATATACATATCCTTCTGTAGTACATACTTATAAACATGTATAACAGAAGGAAATATACATATCCTTCTGTAATACATACTTATAAACATGTATAACAGAAGGAAATATACATATCCTTCTGTAATACATACTTATAAACATGTATAACAGAAGCAAATATACATATCCTTCTGTAATACATACTTATAATCCCTACAAACAACTATGGACATTAATATATTTAATGTTGTATCAATAGTTGTAGCAATACCTTTTTTGGCAACTGTACAACATCAACAACAACAACAATAACAGAACAACATAAACCAAAAGAGTTATTTTAAACCCCAAACACTCAAAATGACAATAGATAGATTTACCCTTTAACCCTTATCACCATTTATGTCAATACCTAACTTGAGAATATTCTCTAAACATTTCCATTTCATTTAATTCACGTCATAACCATAATAATAATAATTCCTAACATGAAGAAATGAGGATTCTCGCTGACTCCTACACTAACATACATAAAATTATATACTCACTATTTCTACCACGTCACAACATACACATAAATAAATATAATAATAACTCCTAACATGAAGAAATGAGGATTCTCGCTGTCTCCTACACTAACATATAATTACATACTCCCTGTTTCTGTCACGTCACAACACACCGGTTACAATTCAGACACAACCACCACCACCACCGAGACAGAGTCCTAGTCCAAGTCACTGCTGGTAGAATACTGACACCCGTAGTTTAAAAAAAAATTGAGGGCCCTTACTGGAGCTCTATGAATTCTCCAAACTACTCCAGGCAACAGACTCCCAATTCGAAACACTGAAGCGTTTTGTGGCCTGGATTATTTGGAGGGTTCATAGAGCTCCAGTAAGGGCCCTCAATTATTTTAAAACTACGGGGGTATGAGTCCTCCAACTTGGGCAAAACACCTCGTAACTTTTAGAACGATACAACAATATTTCAGTCCGCAGTTCACAGTTAACAGTTCATATTTTCCAGTCAGAAACAATGCCTTAGATATCAGACTGGGCTCCGGTTTCCAGTTTCAAGTTTCAAGTCGAATTATTTAAAAAGAGGAGGGGGGGGGGGGTAACAGTATGTGCATGTGTGTTAAAATACATGTGTGTATAAATTTATGTGTGTGTGTCAAAATACATGTGTGTATAAATTTGTGTGTGTGTGTGTCAAAATACATGTGTGTATAAATTTATGTGTGTGTGTCAAAATACATGTGTATAAATTTGTGTGTGTGTGTGTCAAAATTCTTGTGTGTATAAATTTGTGTGTGTGTGTGTGTCCAAATACATGTGTGTAAAAATTCATGTATGTGTGTTAAAATTCTTGTGTGTGTGTGTGTGTGTGTGTGTGTCCCTTCAACTTTCCATTTACTATACTCTCACCTCACTACCCTTCCCGCCCACACACCCACACTAACTAACAACCCCTCCCTCTCCCTCTCCCACCCCAGACGTCACCACTGCCCTCACTCCGGTCCATCAGCCAGGAGGTGGGAACATACATCCCTCGTCGACGACTCAGCCCAGATGCAATACAGTACAGAACAATCCACAGCCTACCGCTCCTATTCCAGTACTCAACACTCCAGGGCACTCAAGATGGAACAGAAGTACTTGGATTCCACAAGGTAAAGTCTTAATATTCACAAAAAATAGTATAGTAAATTTAATTATTGCCCCAAAAATATTATAGTAAATTTAATTATTGTCCCAAAAATATTATAGTAAATTTAATTATTGTCCCAAAAATATTATAGTAAATTTAATTATTATTTTTGTTACCTGGGTATACGAAAGAAGTATTTGGATTCCACAAGGTAAAGTCTTAATGCCCAAAAAAATATTATAGTGAACTTAATTTGTTATTGTTTTTGTTGGGTGGTTATGACAGAAGGTAAAGTGTTATTTTCTTTTATACTTTGTTATTGTTTTTGTTGGGTGGTTATGACAGAAGGTAAAGTGTTATTTTCTTTATATATATATATAGTAAATTTAATTATTATTTTTGTTACGTGGGTATAAGAAAGAAGTACTTGGATTCGACAAGGTAAAGTGTTAATGTTCACAAAAATATTATAAAAAAAATATACAGTACTTAATTATTTGTTATTGTTTTTGTTGGGTGGTTATGACAGAAGGTGAAGTGTTAATTATTGCCCCAAAAATATTATAGTAAATTTAATTATTGTCCCCAAAAATATTATTAGTAAATTTAATTATTGCCCAAAAAAATATTATAGTAAATTTAATTATTACCCCAAAAAATATTATAGTAAACTTAATTATTGACCCAAAAATATTATTAGTAAATTTAATTATTGACCCAAAAATATTATTAGTAAACTTAATTATTGACCCAAAAATATTATTAGTAAATTTAATTATTGACCCAAAAATATTATAGTAAACTTAATTCTTGCCCAAAAATAATTATAGTAAACTTAATTTATTTTTGTTTTTGTTGGGTGGTTATGACACAAGGTAAAGTGCTAATTTCTTATATATATATAGTACATTTAAGTATAATATAAATAAAATAAAAACACAGACTATAAACACACATATACATATAGAATAAACACACACACACACACACATAGAATAAACATACAGAGAAACAGACTAAAAATACACACACACAGACTAAACACACACACACACATAGAATAAACATACACAGAAACAGACTAAAAACACTCACACACAGACTAAACACACACACACACACATACATGCATCATTTATGCAAACACCCACACACCTTACACCTACACTGCACCATCACTTTACACACACACACACACACACACACACACACACACACACACACACATTTTAAAGTACAGATAAACACTACACCTACACCACACCTACACAATTTAATCAACCACACCACACCTACACACACCACCTACACCTACACATAACACACACATGTACTTACACCTACACACACCACCTACACCTACACTTACACACACACAACACCTACACTCTTACTCATCCTACAAGCACTACACCTACACATACACTTACACTTACACAATCTAATCCAACGCTACACCTACACACACACACTCCACTTACACATCCACCTACACCTACCCTTCCCAAACACTTACACACACACACCTACACACACACCACACTTACACCTACACCTACACACACACATACACACACACACACATACACCTATACACCGTGAAGGTTAAATTCGCCTTCTTACAACTTTCACTAAAAAAATACGACTGTAACGAGAAGAGTAAAGGAGTGTATGAAGAGATGGGGTTTGTGTGGGGGGGTGTGGGGGTGTGGGAGAGGGGGGGGAGAGGGGGTGGGGGGGGGGGGGGGGGGTGAGGGAAAGGGGGGTAAGGGTGAGGGTGGTGATGAAGGGAGTGTATGAAGAGAAGGGGTGTGTGGTGGGGTGTGTGGGAGAGGGGGAGATTATGGGTGGGTAGTGGTGGTAGTGATGGTAGTAGTGGTTGGATTGTGTGTGTGTGTGTATATATATATGTGTGTGTGTGTGTGTGTGTGTCGTAGTTGTAGTGATAGAGGAGGTCTTAGTAGTGGTAGCAGTGATGGTAGTGGTAGTGGTGTGTGTGTGTGTGTATATATATATGTGTGTGTGTGTGTGTGTTAGAGGGGGGGTGTTGGTGCATATGGCTGAGCGGAATGATTGTGGGATAACTTGGGAGAGGAGGGGGGAAGGAAGGAAGGAAGGAAAGTAGGGAAGGAGGGGAGATAGAGGGGTAGGGAAGGAGGAAGGAAGGGAAGAAAGGAGAGAAGAAAGAAGGGAAGGAGGAGAAAAGAAAGATGGAAAAGAGGAGAAAGAAGGAAAGGAGGAGAGAGAAAGGAAAGACAGGAAAGAAAAAGGAAAGACAGAATAATGGAAGGTAAGGAAAAGAAAGGAAGGAAATACAGAATATTGGAAGGTAAGTTAAGGTAAGAAAAGGTAAGGAAAGGAAGGAAAGACAGAATAATGGAAGGTAAGGTAAGGTAAGGAAGGTTGGTAGTCTGGGTTAGAAGCAGACTAGAGACGGAGACTGATAAGTACTTGTTCGTGTCTGTGTGTGTGTGTGTGTGTGTATGTGTCTATGTGTGTCTTTGTGTGTGTGTGATTGCATTGTGTGTGTGTGTGTACGTGTGTATGTCCATGTGTGTTTATATATGTGTACACACAGTATTCATGTGTGTGTATGTGTGTTTATATGTGAGTGTGTGTGTTTATATACGTCCGTGTGTCTATGTATGTATGTAATTATGTATGTATTAGAGCTATAAAATATAATTACACACGTGTACATAAAGACACGCAGAGAGAGAGAGAGAGAGAGAGAGAGAGAGTTACATAGAATCACAGAGTTACATAGAATCACAGACCACAACCTTACGGTCCACACGGGGTGATCTGTTTAGAAGGTTATTGGTAGAGAATGAATATCTCCCCAGTGATAGTCGTAGGTAAGAATAGCAAAGTAGAAGGCTCTCTCCCCACCCTCCAATCCCTCCGGCCTGAGCCGTACTGGAAATAAAGTTAGGAGTCAGAACCTTGTGGAGTTGGTAGAGAAAACTCCACAAGGAAATTTTATAGGAAAGATAGAAAGTAGTTGAAATTTGGCTAACTTGCCACCTGTAATGGGCAAAAAATTATTCATTAGTAAACATCGAAAGTCGGGGATTAGATGCAAGGTGTTTATCAAGGCGACGTTTGAAGCTATCTACTGTGTTACATTCTATTACGTTACGGGGAAGCCCATTCCATAAGTTGACGACTCGGTTAAAAAAGAAATTCTTGAATTCGTGTGAGTTAAAAGATTTACCTATGATTTTACAGCCATTACCTCTCGTGTAGTTTGATTGATCGATATTGAAATATTTGTTGCAGTCCATATTGTCTATGCCTTTGATTATTTTGAATACCTGTATTAAGTCGCCTCTCAATCTACGTTGTGCTAATGGGAATAGATTCAATTTATTTAGCCGCTCTTCATACGTTTTGTTTCGTAGACATGGTATCATTTTAGTAACTCTACGTTGTACTCGTTCCAATTTTACTATATCTTTCTGGTAGTACGGGCACCAGGCTTGGACACAATATTCCATAAGGGGACGGACCAAGGAATTATACAAAGTGAGGATTGTATCTTTAGACTTATACTCGAATGCTCTGCCAATAAAGCCGATAGTTTTATTTGCTTTCTTAATTACTTCCGTACATTGCTGACTGGGTTTTAGGTTACTTGATATTGTGACCCCTAAGTCTGTCTCTTGATCCACGCTTTTAATTTGATTACCATTTAACGAGTAGTTTGCAGTTACATTACGATGTCCGATATGGAGTACTTTACATTTATCTGCATTGAAGGACATTTGCCAAGTTTTCGCCCAATTCGACAATTTATCGAGATTATCTTGCATTTCTTTAGTTTGTGCGTTAGTGAGTACTGTATTTGCAATTTTAGTGTCATCGGCAAACTTCGATATTATGCATGAGAGACCTTCATCTATGTCGTTTATGTAAACTAGGAAAAGGATTGGGCCTAAAACTGAC
The DNA here is from genome assembly GCA_034508575.1 of Petrolisthes manimaculis. Lineage (NCBI taxonomy): Eukaryota > Metazoa > Arthropoda > Malacostraca > Decapoda > Porcellanidae > Petrolisthes > Petrolisthes manimaculis. Next base: position 29,059 of record JAWZYT010004299.1, read on the forward strand.
CCTTGTGGCACCCCGCTCGTAACGCCAGTCCAATTAGATGATTTACCATTTATTACCACACGTTGTTTACGGTTTCTTAGCCAGTTCTCTATCAATCTTACGGTGTCGCCTTGGATTCTGTGAGATTTTAATTTAGTTATTAAACGTTTATGGGGGAACTTTGTCAAAGGCTTTTTGGAAATCTAGATAAATTATGTCTACTGCTTTACTCTTATCATATTCGTTAAAAATGTCATTTAAAAAGTCTAATAGATTCGTTAGGCAAGAGCGTTTATTGCGGAAACCGTGTTGAGTGTCTCTGAGTAATTTATTTTCCTCTAAATGATATGTAAGTTTATCTCGTATGATTGTCTCTAACATTTTGCATACTACTGAGGTTAGGCTGATAGGGCGATAGTTACTAGGTAAAGATTTGCTGCCTTTTTTAAATATTGGTGTTACGTTAGCGAGCTTCCAATCATCAGGTATTGTTCCAGTGTGTAAAGAATAATTAAATAGCAGAGTCAGAGGTTTTACTATTTCGCTTTTAGCTTCCTTTATTACGCGAGGGGAGATCGTGTCAGGCCCAGGTGACTTATTTACATTTAATTTATCAATACATTTGATTACGTCATTTTCTGTTATGCTGATATTATTTAAAACCTCGGTGTTTTCATTTTGGACTGTTGTTTCAGCTGGTATATCGTTCGGGTTTTCTATAGTAAAGACTGATGCAAAGAAAGTATTTAGGATACTACTCATTCGCTCTTCATCTGTCGTAAAGTCCCCATTTTCATCAAGAATTGGACCGATAGTTGACGTAAGTACTTTCTTTTGTCGAATATAACTGTAGAACTCTTTCTGGTTTGTCTTACTCTGATTTGCAACGGGTTTTTTTCAATTTCCTTTTTACTCTGTTTGATTAACTTTTTGGCTTTTCTTCGTAAGTCTGTAAACTTGGCACGGTCGTCATTATTGGCTGTGATTTTTACTTTATTATGGGCGTTCTTTTTGGCTCGTAAACAGTCGGCTATATCTTTACTCCACCACTTGGGCTTTAAATTTTGTGCTGAACGTCGGTTTTTTAATGGTATGCTATCCCTGACCGCTTTTGTGTACGCATTAGTGAAAAAGTTCCATTGTGTATTTATGTCAATAGTGTCTCGCAGACATTTCCAGTCGGTTTCTTTTAGTATCGCTCTGAGTTGGTTGAAATTGGCTTTTCTAAAATCGGGGATTTTTTCGTAGCTGTACTTTATGTCGCTTTTGTTAAAATTTATACTGAAAGTTATTATGCGGTGGTCGCTATTGGTAAATTCTTCACCTACGTTAGTATTCTCTATCATGTCTTCGTTTGTTGCAAATACTAGGTCAAGAACATTATTTCCGCGAGTTGGGCTGTTGACATATTGGATAAGGGAGCTCTCTTGTAAGTTAGTGTAAAGATCTTGACCATAATGAGCTGATAACGGTTCTCCCCACTTTGTTACAGGTAAATTAAAGTCACCAAGAATTATGGAATGTTGCGTGTTAATAATTTCGTTTAATTGCTCATAGATATCACGGTCGGTTTGTACAGGTTGAGCTGGGGGTCTGTATAATAAAGCTAACAAAAGTTTCGCCCCACAATTATTTCTAATGAGTATATAAAGTGTATCTACGTTATCAATATGTGGCTTTGATAATAGGATTGGTTTAAGATCGTCTTTAATATATAAAAGAACTCCGCCTCCCCTTTTATTTGTTCGTCCTTTTTCAAATATTGTGTAACCGGGAATTTTATACTCTGATAGGAAATCTCTGCTTTCAGTATTTAGCCACGATTCGGTTATGCCGATTATATCATAATTTTCTGTGAAAGTTAATTCCTCTAAATCTGTAAATTTGTTATGGATGCTGCGAGCGTTTACGTAAAATACCTTTAAGCTATTTCGGTTTACTCTATTTATTTGTTTTACGTTACCTGACCTTGACGTACCTGGGTAGTCCCGTTTTTGGATCGGTGGTTGATGACCGCGTCGTTCAGCAAACGTCCGAAACGTGCTGATCCCACCTGGTTCAAATGGACACCATCATCTGAGAATAAAGAGTTATCAAAAAAGAAGTTGTCCCAGGTGTTGATGAAATCGACGTTCTCCTCGTTGCAGATGCTGGCAAGTCGTCGGTTGATGCTGGTGGCGGTGTTGTAGAAGCGGGTGTCGGCTTGTCTGCGGGGGATGATTCCAGAAAGTATTATGTTGTTAGTTTTCTCCTTGAACTTACCAATCATCTTACGGTACTTGTTGAGTAGCTCCTCCGATCGGGTCTTCAATACATCGTTGGTTCCGACGTGGATGACGTACGTGGTGTTGTCGGGGGCCTGGCGTGTCACTTCATCCACTACGTCGGTCACGTCGTCTAGGCCGCCACCTGGGATGCAGAAGCGCTTCCTAGTCTTGGGTGCTCGACCACAAAACTCGGAGAGTTGACCCCTTACCATGGAGTCACCAACCAGCCTGACCTCGGTGTCGTCTTCATCGTCGTCTTGTGCCAGGATCTTGAAGCGGTTTTGACAAGTAGTGATGGGTATGATGTTCTTCCTGGGTCGTGTGTTGTTCCTGACGACGCGGAACTCCTCCTGTGAAGATGGTGTAGTTGGTGGTGCCTGTGGAGGTAAGGGTGTAGAGGCAGTCTGTACAGGGGCTGTGACGACGGGTTCTGTAGGCGTCGATGTCATTCCTACGTTCATTGCGGCGAATTCCTGTAGAGAGAGAGAGAGAGAGAGAGAGAGAGAGAGAGAGAGAGAGAGAGAGAGAGTTACAAGGAGTTACAAGGACAAGTAGCACCTCAAAAGGTCTTACGACCCATACCAAGGAGGTACCGTAGGTGTAGTAGTAGTTGCTAACTAATAGTGAGAGAAAAGTATAGTAAAGAGAAGGCTCTCCCCACCCACCTCTCCCACCCGCATTGCGGGTATGGAAATGGAAATGTACCTAACCCGGGGGAAAAAAGGCCGGACTAGGAAATTTTTGTACAGGAAAGGAGGAAACAATCCCTATAACTCTACCACGCTTGGCAGAACTTTGTCTAACTGTTTCTTGAACTGTTCTATCGATGAACTATCAACTACCTCTGCTGGTAGCTGATTCCAGACATTGCAGATTTTATATGTGAAGAGATTACCTAACGTATTATGGCGGAAGCGTTTCAAGTCTAGTTTCCATCCATGGTTTCTAGTTGCATTAGTGTTTAAGCTAAACAGGCACTGATAATCAATGTTTTCATATCCACGAAGGATTTTGAAAACTTCAATTAGTTGACCTCTCAAGCGTCTGGTCTCTAATGAGAAGAGACCTAGTGCCTGCAGCCTTCTCTGGTAGCCCATGTGTTTAATTGATGGAATCAGTTTGGTGGCCCTAGCCTGGACTGAAGAGAGAGAGAGAGAGAGAGAGAGAGAGAGAGAGAGAGAGAGAGAGAGAGAGAGAGAGAGAGAGAGAGAGAGAGAACTGTACTAGTTGACTAGCAACAACTTTTTCAAGTATTTTAAAAACAATGGGCAAAAGTGAAATTGGTCTAAAATTGTTTAAGTCCTTAGTGTCACCACTTTTAAAGAGAGGAACTACCAATGCATGTTTCCAAGAAGTAGGGACAATACCTGTAACAATGGAAGTGTTGATAATACAAGTTAAATATAAAGCCATTACATACAAAGAATCCTTAACAAATTTCAACGAAATACCATCAGAGCCTACTGAAGTAGTTTCATTAAGGTCTTTTATAGTTAAGATAATAGTTTCTATGTCCACAGGCTGTGGTCTAAAAATATTATCATTAAAATTTATATTTACATCATTAAATCATTACAATGCTGTATATTTCCACCAGGCTGTGGTCTAGAATTATTATCAATATTAAAATTTATATTTACATCATTAAAATTATTTAAATCATTAAAATGCTGTACATTTCCACTAGGCTGTGGTCTAAAATTATTATCAACATTAAAATTTATATTTACATCATTAAAATCATTAAAATGGGGTACATTTCCATCAGGCTGTGGTCTAAAATTATTATCAACATTAAAATTTACATTTACATCATTAAAATAATTAAAATGTGGTACATTTCCACCATGGAGTGTTTCCTGAGTTTTTTCGAAAGTGTTTTTTCCAACATTTGTAAAATGCAAATTAAATTCATTGGCTTTATTTATTTTGTCATGAAAGTTACAACCACTCTCTTTACTTTTACAATTAGGAACAATTTCCCTAATAGTTTTCCAAGTCTTATTAGCATTACCTCTGTTCTCATGAAATTTATTATGGTAATGTAGAGCTTTACTTTCAGCAATGAGGGTCTTGACTTGCTTCTTCTCATGTTTGTATTGTTCCTGTAAAGCATCATTATGTCTGTCACACTTTAGTTTTTTCTGAGTGTCATCTCTAAGTTTCATGGCTTTTTGTAGATTAGTATTCATCCATGGTGCAAATGGTCGCTTAATTTCTTTAGTTATATAAGGTGCACAAGCATCCAAACAATTGATAAAACTAGAGGTAAAAATATCAACCTGCCTATTGACATCATCAGTGTTTAAAATTGTATTAAAATGCTCTTGATTATTAAAAAGGTTTAGGCAAAAATGTTCTTTCGTATATTTACCTAGATGGCGAAAAGTTCTAATTACAGGTAATTTCTTAGGTTTACTGACATCTACCGTGACACCGATGAGATCATGATCAGCGATCTCTAGTGGAGTAACATTACAAGAAAGTACGGTATTGGGCTGATTAGTGATAACTAGATCTAAAAGCGTTGATGATGTATGCGTAATCCTGGTTGGTTTATTCACCAACTGCGTTAAATTACTGCTTTTTAAAAGCTTGGTAATTTTATTATCCTTAGCAAGTAAGTTGTCATTAAAATCACCTAAAACATACAATGCCTTATTTTTTAAACATAGTGTTTTAAACATATCTTGTATGTAGTTAAAAGACACAATGGAAGCCTTGGGATGTCGGTAGATACAACCTATGATGATAGATGGCAACTTCCGACATTGAACTGTCACCCATACGTCTTCAACGCCCTCCTGCTTCGGAACATCTAAATTAAGCATGTTAACTGTTAAAATGTTCTTTACATAAATACATACACCGCCACCACGTCCACTATCACAACGAAAAATATTATAACCTGATATCTCAACAAAAAAATCCAGAAGATTAGGAAGAAGCCACGTTTCACTTATGCATAAAATATCAGTATTTCTTTCTTTCACTAGCAATCTAATTTCATTTATATTACCCAAAAGTGACTGAGCATTTATATGTTCAATTGCCAGAGAATTTCCATTATTTTCCACATCAGCTAAAACTTCTTTGCCATCATCCTATGTGCTATAGTACTGACACAGGCGGCTCTTGTGTCCCAGCTGTCGGCAAATGCCACATCGCAATTTGTGGTCGAATCTACAATTCGCTTGCACGTGATTGTATTCCCCACAATTATAACACCCAACTTTATTATATCTTTCAAATCTGGTGTTCTCTGACCATTTTCTACGTGAGCCAGTATGTCTATCAGTTTGGTAGCGCTGAGAGTCATCTACGAAGGGGTAGTGTTCCTCCTCCTCGAGTACTGGAACAGATGTGAAGCTTTGTGGTGAGTCATCCCCACGCTGTTCCCTCCTGCCTGAGGAGTGAACAAGGGAACGGCTGTGGGCCGTACGGTGTTGCTCCCTCGTTCCCCGACTTAAGGCCGCAGCGTAGGTGTAGGGGCCGGGCTCACATCTCACACTACTCCCATCACCTGCCTGTTCTCTCCTCATTGTTCTTCCCAGTGAGCGGTGTGATGCAGCACTAGGTGTAGTAGAGGAGCGATAGGATGCAGGTTTGCTGGAGGTGGTCAAGGGAAGGTGAGGGGAAGTACTTCGTTCGTAGTTGTGGGCACTTGAGGCAGCCTGCAAGTGGGCGATGGTCGGGCGGGCAGGTGTATCAGCGTGCGGGGCAGGTGGTCGCGGGGGTGGTCCACCTGTGCCACCTTGGCCTGTGCCTCGACGTTCACCTGTCTGTGCTGTGTATGTTCTTGTATCTCTTCTTACTTCTTCCCAGTTAGGACAAAGTTTGAATTGAGGGCACTGTTTGTTAATGGTGCCCAGTAGCTTTATAACTCCAAGTCTATTAAGTGTGGAGTGTAACCCAGTCTTCTTGTCAAAGCAAAGGTCGTCCAGTTCACCGGTACCAAGTGTGAATGTGGGGACAGTATCAATGACTGGTATACCATTTGTCTCGGCCCATTTAACAACGTCATTATTAAAGCCTTCAATTCTTTCTTGGATATCTTCATGCGTCGAATATGGCACTACGTTGCAGACATAGACGTTTATGGAATTATTTTTCTCCTTCAGTTCACTGATGAGAGCTCCCAAGTTGTCCAGTATTTTTGCTGAGGAGTTTTCTTCAATTGTATCATTAGTACCACAGTAAATTATACAATCTGACGGTGATTTCCGTAGTTTTTCGTTTACCCAACATCTGAGCCGGTCCATGTTGGCGCCAGGAATGGTTCTCACCCGGCAGCTGGTGTGCAAGTCAGAGCTGATAATGGAGTTTAAGTTGGTGTCACCGAGGAGGAGGCAGGTGTCGGATGGGGCGTGGCGTCCCGCCGAAGTGTGGTGATTACGGCTACCACAGTGGTGTTTTTCCAGCTCCGTCACACGATGTTGTAGTTGTTCAATGGTGTGGTACGCTGCCTTTACTTCAGTGTTCAATAATTCAATTTCCATGTCCTTAGTTGCCAGTTTTGAATTGATCATTTCAATTTCCTTGGCAATATGGTGCAGATCACTTCTCTCAGGCTCGGTGCTGTCCTCCTGGGTAGGTGTGTCGTCAAGGGGGCAGGGTGTCGGTGGCATCACTGGCTGCGGGGTGTGACGTCATATCATTGGGCGCCAACAATGACTTCTCTAATATCATCTCTATTAGATGGTTTTTGTTTGTCCAGATATTAGTGATGCCTAATTCACGGCATCGTTCCTGCAAGTCTGGCTTGAGATAATTTTTCTCAAGAAATTCCCTTGTTGGTCTCTCTATGGATGGCTCTGCTATAGACTGTCAGTGATGTGTTGCCAGATGTGGTTCCTCCACTGGTGCTGTGTGCTGCACTTCTGACAGTGTTGTGTTGTTGTTAGGAGCCTGGGGCACTATGTCTTCACTGTTGCTTGACATGCTAGCAGGAGGCTTTTGAGTGAGTCTGTATACTGAGGCTTTGGCGTGAGTCAAACTTAGGCATACACAGTGAATGAGGGTTGCCTGGGTGGCGTGATTGTTGTTTTGGTACAACTGACGCTTAGTGCGCATGCGCCAATCCAGAAAATTTTATCAAGGGAAGGGTTTGTTTTTTAACACCGATCATATAATGAAGTCCAAAAACCCATTCACCTTCTCTAGTTCTACCAACACGTTCTCACTGTACTTATGTGTCGTATGCCATGTATTGGAGTGTAGGAGGTGGATAGTAAAACCTCAGAACCAGGAAACACTTGGGAGCAGAACCCGGCCACTGTTTACACACCCGCCATGACAGAGAGAGAGAGAGAGAGAGAGAGTTACATAGAGTTACATAGAATCACAGACCACAACAGACCTTACGGTCCACACGGGGTGATCTGATTAGAAGGTTAATGGTAGAGAATGAATTTCTCCCCAGTGATAGTTGTAGGTAAGGATAGCAAAGTAGAAGGCTCTCTCCCCACCCTCCAATCCCTCCGGCCTGAGCCGTACTGGAAATAAAGTCAGGAGTCAGAACCTTGTGGGGTTGGTAGAGAAAACTCCACAACGAAATTTTATAGGAAAGATAGAAAGTAGTTGGAATTTGGCTAACTTGCCACCTGTAGTGGGCAAAAAATTATTCATTAGTAAACATCGAAAGTCGGGGATTAGATGCAAGGTGTTTATCAAGGCGACGTTTGAAGCTGTCTACTGTGTTACATTCTATTACGTTACGGGGAAGCCCATTCCATAAGTTGACGACTCGGTTAAAAAAGAAATTCTTGGATTCGTGTGAATTAAAAGATTTACCTATGATTTTACAGCCATTACCTCTTGTGTAGTTTGATTGATCGATATTGAAATATTTGTTGCAGTCCATATTGTCTATGCCTTTGATTATTTTGAATACCTGGATTAAGTCGCCTCTCAATCTACGTTGTGCTAATGGGAATAGATTCAATTCATTTAGCCGCTCTTCATACGTTTTGTTTCGTAGACTTGGTATCATTTTAGTAACTCTACGTTGGACTCGTTCCAATTTTACTATATCTTTCTGGTAGTTTGGGCACCAGGCTTGGACACAATATTCCATAAGAGGACGGACCAAGGAATTATACAAAGTGAGGATTGTATCTTTAGACTTATACTCGAATGCTCTGCCAATAAAGCCGATAGTTTTATTTGCTTTCTTAATTACTTCCGTACATTGCTGACTGGGTTTTAGGTTACTTGATATTGTGACCCCTAAGTCTGTCTCTTGATCCACGCTTTTAATTTGATTACCATTTAACGAGTAGTTTGCAGTTACGTTACGATGTCCGATATGGAGTACTTTACATTTATCTGCATTGAAGGACATTTGCCAAGTTTTTGCCCAATTCGACAATTTATCGAGATTATCTTGCATTTCTTTAGTTTGTGCATTAGTGAGTACTGTATTTGCAATTTTAGTGTCATCGGCAAACTTCGATATTATGCATGAGAGACCTTCATCTATGTCGTTTATGTAAACTAGGAATAGGATTGGGCCTAAAACTGACCCTTGTGGCACCCCGCTCGTAACGCCAGTCCAATTAGATGATTTACCATTTATTACCACACGTTGTTTACGGTTTCTTAGCCAGTTCTCTATCCATCTTACGGTGTCGCCTTGGATTCTGTGAGATTTTAATTTAGTTATTAAACGTTTATGGGGAACTTTGTCAAAGGCTTTTTGGAAATCTAGATAAATTATGTCTACTGCTTTACTCTTATCATATTCGTTAAAAATGTCATTTAAAAAGTCTAATAGATTCGTTAGGCAAGAGCGTTTATTGCGGAAACCGTGTTGAGTGTCTCTGAGTAAGTTATTTTCCTCTAAATGATTTGTAAGTTTATCTCGTATGATTGTCTCTAACATTTTGCATACTACTGAGGTTAGGCTGATAGGGCGATAGTTACTAGGTAAAGATTTGCTGCCTTTTTTAAATATTGGTGTTACGTTAGCGAGCTTCCAATCATCAGGTATTGTTCCAGTGTGTAAAGAATAATTAAATAGCAGAGTCAGAGGTTTTACTATTTCGCTTTTTGCTTCCTTTATTACGCGAGGGGAGATCGTGTCAGGCCCAGGAGACTTATTTACATTTAATTTATCAATACATTTGATTACGTCATTTTCTGTTATGCTGATATTATTTAAAACCTCGGTGTTTTCATTTTGGACTGTTGTTTCAGCTGGAATATCGTTTGGGTTTTCTGTAGTAAAGACAGATGCAAAGAAAGTATTTAGGATACTACTCATTCGCTCTTCATCTGTCGTAAAGTCCCCATTTTCATCAAGAATTGGACCGATAGTTGACGTAAGTACTTTCTTTTGTCGAATATAACTGTAGAACTCTTTCGGGTTTGTCTTACTCTGATTTGCAACGTGTTTTTCAATTTCCTATTTACTCTGTTTGATTAACTTTTTGGCTTTTCTTCGTAAGTCTGTAAACTTGGCACGGTCGTCATTGTTGGCTGTGATTTTTACTTTATTATGGGCGTTCTTTTTGGCTCGTAAACAGTTGGCTATATCTTTACTCCACCACTTGGGCTTTAAATTTTGTGCTGAACGTCGGTTTTTTAATGGTATGCTATCCCTGACCGCTTTTGTGTACGCATTAGTGAAAAAGTTCCATTGTGTATTTATGTCAATAGTGTCTCGCAGACATTTCCAGTCGGTTTCTTTTAGTATCGCTCTGAGTTGGTTGAAATTGGCTTTTCTAAAATCGGGGATTTTTTCGTAGCTGTGTACCAGTCCTGTTAGGCTTTAACTCGTTCAAGCTCTGGTAACTTATTTGTATTTGCTTCTTGGGACTTGTAGTATTGTTATTATTATTAGTTAGTTAGCGTAGATGTGGGTGTTTTCTAAGGTAATTGACTTCACAGTTGTAACATGGAAAGTTCATTTATTTACACTTATATCTCTATACACACACAGACAGGGAATGATATTGATGTGCTTCTTTTCTGATATAGTAGTGTGTCTCTCTTGGCGAGACAATTATGTAATAGCCCTAAGGGAGCAAGTTTAAGAATCCTACCTATTAGGTAAGTGTCACTGTTTATATACAATTTCACTTGAGTTGTCAGTTGTCTTTGGATACAATTATTACTGTGTGTTGTCATGCTTACGTGGCCAGACAAGCCACGTGGGTCTGGTTGTCATGTGGTTATGAGGTAGGACAAACCACGTGTCTCAGTCATGGGGTATAGTCCTCGTGGTCTTAGTCCTACCTATTCTGCTACACTAATCAGTTTATATTATCTGTGGATTAGGCATATCTCCTTGTGACCATTCCTTGGTTATTTGACTTACTCTTACTCTCTCTCCCTACTCTCCTTTCTACTCTCTTTCTCTACTCTCTCTCTACTCTCTCTCGTAGGTAGAGAACAACAATGATAAGAACAACCCCTGTGTATTCAGGTGTTAGCCAATATTAATAATGTTGGTGTTATCTAGTTATTTGCTATACACCGGCTTCTATATCACATGGGTACCACTGTGACTCTCACTGCTTATTACTAATATCTGCCCTCTCTGCTTATCTTGTGTACAGGGTCTTAGGCAGGCAGTCTGTTTACCTGTGTATTATCTTATGATTGTGGCATACAGCACTTGCCTTATTGTGTACAATGCTCGGCCGCTACCCTAATCTATCTGTCCTCAGATAACCTTGATTGTGGAAACAAACCTACAATGTAGGTAGGGTACACAATAACTAAGATATTATCAGTGAATACCTCAATAATAATATAAAATTGACATCAAAGCCATAGGCACATCATATACTTAAAATGAACATCAATACATGAATAAAATACACTGGTACATACATAAAGAAATAATCTTAAAATTAATGTGTTGAGCTAGGTGCTTGTAGTTATGTGTATAAGCTAACCTATGCTAAAAATTCACACATTAATGAAGAGGCCTTGTAGCTATGTTGTGGCTGTGCAATAACAGCTAAATGTTAATTTTCCATAACAAGATAATTCAGTCTACATTGATAGAGTTCTCTTATACAATGCAAAATATGACAGTAGACTTTTTCTATATAAATTTTTTATAGTACCTGCCAGAAAGATAAGACATGGGATAATAAATATTTGTACCAAGTTTTATTTTCATCAATATATGGAGTAACCAACTGATATTAGAAGGATTTTTGATTCCCAGTTTCCTTGAATAACTTCCCAGCTTCACTTTTTTCTGAAACAACTGATAATAGGGAGATTTTAAACAAGTCGATATTAAATGAAATATATTGAAAGATGGAAGAGAGTGGGATCTATTGTCTAGCAATTATATATTTTATTTTCCAATGTAACGATTCCCTTGAATCGATTTCATCTGAGTCTGCCTCTCTACAGTAGCCTTAATCCATGCCATGTGTAGGGTGATTAGGGTAATATATTGTTAATAGTCTATCAGTAGGTAAGTATAGATAGTAAAAATAGAAATTTGATGATATAAGAGAGGTTTGATTAGTAATAGATATGAATTACATGCATATAGTGCCTGAATTGCTTCAAAGCACGTGGAGATTTCGCATCCTTTGGAGGAATACTTGCCAATATTTATGCAGGACCAACATATAAATAAGGACATGCAACATGGTACTTGAGGAGTGTGTGTCATTGATGACATCATCACTAAGTATAATACTTCTTGGAGGAAATTTGAACATTAAAAGATTATTTCTATTTTCATTGGGAATTCTTGAAGTGCGTAGCTTGTGAATAATACTTTACCTTCTATGGGAATAATAATGAGTATATACTCTTGTATTAAAATATTACGCACGATTTTAAATAATATTTCAAATAGGTAGAAGAAAGATATTGAGTAAGATAGTATTTCACACTGATTTTTCCTTTGCATGTTATAGTTATTCGAGTGATATTAAGTATGAGTTAATCTTATCTTACCCGCAGTAAATACTCTCCTAATAAATGGTTGTACTTTTTTTTTTTTCAAAGTTCCTGTACTCGTAATACAGCTTCCTGCTTCCCGCAGAAATAAATAAAAGCCTACTAAGTATATGTGAATATTTTCTTTTATTGGTAAAGTAAAGCTCTATAATTCGTATTTAATATCTGTGCAATGCTTTTTACCTGTTACACTTACCACGATATGCAACAGTTTGTCTCATAACCCTTTATTTTATAGGATATATTTGTATACCACTATGTAAGCAGTACCAAATAATGTTCACGAAAATACACGTAAAAAAATTTCCAACCACGCTCTGGGCTGTGGTGATGGCTCAAGCCATTATATATTTTGTATAATAAGCGAACAATATTACCTTAGTCGCTGGATTCCATTTGTGTGATACCTGTCAAATAAACTAGTGTATCAGTAAATACTTGTAGCTGTAACCACTGCTCACTGGGATAAAATCTGTAAAGAGTAAGAAATAGTGATTATATCATTCGTCACCATTAGTTTATTTATTTTTCTTTTCTTAGCTTCTGCTTGTTAATAAAATTGTATACGAGAGCTCTCGGCTTGAAGACGTCATTTGTAATGCGTTGTGTTCCTCGTCTGGTTCTGGAGCTGTTGAGAGTAGAGACAAAAATTATTATCCATATAGGTTGATTTGGGCCACATCTGTAAAAAGAATTATTATTATATTTCATAGAAAACCGATCGGATTTATGTTTGTAATTGATTATTTCATTATATAGTATATAGTAGGGATAAATTTACTAAGAAGAGGAAATTGTTATGTTTCAGTGATATGGATTGGTTTTATTTTTGGATGGTTTTGCGCGCTTTACCAATCTCTTTATCCTGTTTACATATACAATATCATCCGCCTGGTAAAAATATTTTTTATTATAAGTTTATTACCTACTAAAGATATTACTGTGAGAAGTTTTTAAACTTCGATCGGGTACCCGTATTATTTTTATGTTATCACCTGGAGTGAACATTTGAGTTATTTGCTTTATTAGACCGGCGATTACGCATTTTATTCCTGCAAGCCAGTAAATTGCTTGTATAGGCGATTACGCATATTGTTCCTGCAAGCCCGTAAATTGCTTGTGTAGGCGATTACGCATTTTGTTCTTGCAAGCCCGTAAATTGCTTGTGTAGGCGATTACGCATTATTTCCTTGCAAGCCCGTAAATTGCTTGTGTAGGCGATTACGCATTTTGTTCCTGCAAGCCTGTAAATTGCTTGTGTAGGCGATTACGCATTATTTCCTTGCAAGCCCGTAAATTGCTTGTGTAGGCGATTACGCATTTTGTTCCTTGCAAGCCTGTAATTGTGTTGTACATCATGATGAATTTGTTGAACTGCAACTCACTGTTGTTCAGCGAAGTTGTCCTTGTTGTAGCCTGGCTTCTGTGTGGCAATTGTTATCTCATATAATTATATGAAAGACGTTTCTTGTACGCCATATAGTATTTCCTGAGGAGTTTTTTCCTTTTATTTCAACGTTTTGTAGTATTCATAGACTGTCATTTTTTGATGTAGTCTTTCCATGTGGAGGGATTTCCATTGTTTCTGTGCCACCAAGTACTTGTTGTATTTTACGGTTTTGCCGTTTTGTTAACCATTAGCTGCTGGGAGATATGGGGAGATATGGTTATACAAACGTTTGCTTCAAATTAGTAGAAATTAGATATCTATATAATATCGGGACATGTATATGAGCATATAATAATTTGGGATTAAATATATGTGCACGTATTATTTGCGATTTTTATCATGTAGTGGTGCCGCCACTAAATATTTAGAAAATGGTTAACCATAGGTAATAGTTTATTTATGCCCTGATTTGTAATTGGTAAGGAAAGTAGAATTATTCCTATTATGTCTCATGATTCGTCCAGGATTATATTCCTGTCATGGAGCATTGCATGTTTCGCACTGAGCGATATACTATATATGTTTTTTCATCTACCCATAGTTTATGTTAATAGTATATTATATGGAGATTGATTTAATATTCTCTCCCAGGATGTCCTGTTGCATTTTGATAAAAGGGTAATTAACACTGAGGGAAGCATTATTTAATGTATCACTTTCATTGGTTTATAAGTCACTTTTACTAAGTTTTTTTTTTTTTTTTGTAAAAATCTTATCATAATGGGAAAAGTTATTGAAGTGACTGTAATTCTCGTCTATTATTTTCATCCTCAGAGTTAAATAATGTTTTAGTATCTTTTAGCATAGAAATTGCTAATGTTTATGCATGTTTACCACGTCCATGAGTGACTTCGGAAGTAAATGACAAGATGATTGTTTAAGAGATTTGTTATTTTATCTAATCATCCTGGAAGGTAGTTAATATCAATATGTGAGAGAAATTCCTTAATGGTTCGATAATATCTGGCTAATTTTCACGCTAAGGTTTGAGATTATAGTAAGCCAAGAATATATTAGTGATTCACGAGTATTTGTAAAGGATAGCCTAATACGATTTTCTAAAAGTACGAATTGCCCCTAACATTATTTGTTAATTGTTCCTGGTCCGTTACAGAGTAACGAGTTTGCTGTGCATTAAATATTCGTTATGCATAAGTACATACCTGACATAGAACTTAGCTATATCTTACCTAAGTACAGTGCCTAAGCTTACTGAAGAAGCATCTGTACACGTGATATTATTATTATTAAGGTAATGAATAGGATGGAAATGCATGAATTGGAGCTGACATTAATTAACCTTTATTAACTTTTCTGACTTCCATACACATCTGTCACTCTCCTGAGGAGATTATTTAGTGCGTTTGTTAAATGGGAAAAATGTCTTTATAATGATTCTCTATATACGAACATAAACTCGAGTAATTTTACGTTAGTTGACTGTCATTGTTCGTATTTTATGCTTGTGTATGGAGCCCAGTGGTGGTTAATGTATAACCTATAATTATAATATCCTAGTAATCTAATGAAACATATATATTTAAAGTTTGAGGCCTACCTAATGCAATGTCTATTTAACCTATATTATTGTTAAATATTGTGATTGTACCTTATTAGAAAAATAATCAAATTGTCTAGCTAAGCGATGATTACGTTATTAATAACACTAACACGAAAATTTAGCATATGCTTAAATGTTGATTGAGCATTACGTAACCCAAATGGTCTACGAATGTATTCATAATAACCATGGGACGTATTAAATGTATTATTATATAATGCTACTTGCCAGTGTCCACTGACCAATTTTAATAGGTTTTGTTTGAGCAATGTTAGCGAAAACATCCTTAAAGGAGGGAGGGGATATTTAGTTTTACTTGTAGCATTATATCTCTGTAAAGAAGTACTGGCTTAAATTCACCTTCATTTTTTTTTAAACCAAAAACATTTGACTGTTAAAAGGGGGAGTTAAAATCTTAATAATACTTTCATCCAACATTTCATTTATCATTTATAATTTTCTGTCTAGTATAAGGTATGGTCGCCTATATGCTTATTTATAAATAGGTTATTCCTAAAAATTTTACCAGGTAGGGCAATCGCATTTTGATATGTGGCTAGTATATTAATAAAATTATCACGATAAATTAGAAAATATCGTTTCCTGACCAAATTTCTAAGTTTCTCCTTTATATGATTATCTTTTAACTCTTCGGTTAAAATTGATATAATATTTCTTGTGGTATTTAGTCTAACTTCCATCTTGTACCGATCATATAATTATGTCCTTTTCTTTACCTGATTATTGGTAGATGATTTCTTAAAGATATAGATAGTAGCAATATTATTATCATTTACATTAGTGAAAGTAGATACATTCCCAGGTTATTTTCCCAGACTCTACTAAGGATAGAACACTAATATGTGGTTGTAACATGAGATGGAAGCTTTACCTTCAATTTATGGACGAAATTTAGTGGTAATATAGTATTATCTGCAGTAGGCCTTTATGATAATGGAATAGTTCCCGTTTTTTGTTTTGTTTTTCAATACATATTTATGGACTTATATTTTGGCCTGGACAATCCTGTATTAAAATACATTAATACCTAAAATGTATTATTTTATGTTTAGGCATATTATGTGTATTTGGTTAGTTTTTTTTTTTTTTTTTTTCTAACCGTACAGGAAGGGTTTAGTGTCCCTAATACCTGTTCATTTATTATTTGTCATATGTGACAAATTTATATCACCTGTTCAATCTTAGTTTATAAAACCGCTGGGGATCTAAGTTGCACAATTTGTTAAAGGAATTATCCGATAACAAGGAAACTGCTGTTCCTGTGTCTATCATTAATGAAATATTAGTATGTGATACTTAGACAGGGATTATTATTATATTATAGGTATTTACGACGACAGGGCAGTATTTATTTACTTATGTGATTATTGATGCCATTTTAATATTGTGGTGGTCTCGTTTCATACATCATGTTTCGATTGTGCAAGCTTTGTTTCCTTTTGTTAAGGATCATGTGTTCATTTAAGGAATATGAATTTGACTCATGTGAATGACAGTATTTATGCTTAAATTTCCCATTATTTCTTGTGGATTTATTACTATCAGATTCACTGGTCTTGTGTTTATCTTCGTTACCATGTTTGCAACGTTGTATGTGTGATTCCTTCTGAGTTATGGTATCAAAATTATAATTCTTCTTACCCCTGGAGTGAGTAATATGTAATACATGATGTATGATGCGAGATTTCTTTGAATATAATTCTAGCGATCCTGCTGATGCAAGTGCTTTTGCTAGTTCCCTTGTATTTATTTTGTTTGCCTTTCTTTTAATCATTCTTTGAACCCTTGAGAACGATTTATGTACTTTACCATCCCCCAAAACATCAATAAGTGACTGTCTAAATGTGGCATATGACGTTAAATTGTTTGGATTAGAAAAAGCACTTGTGTTTAACCTAGAACTGGCTGGACTAACCTGTGCAATATACTCTCTTACCAATGCTATTTTATGTTCGTCCTGCTCTATATTCGCTTTGCAAAATATCTTCTCCAAATGACGCAAGAAGAGATGAATCCCATATCTTGGATTATCTCCCTTAAAATGCTTTGCATGAGAAATGGTGGTAGGTAAGAGTTTCATTGTTAGCTTAGAAGAGATATTGGAATCAGAATTTGTTAGATGATGACCAGAGACGATAGGAGATTGTAGAGGAGTAGTCATTGTTATTGATAATACAGGATGATATTAGTAGACAGATTGAGTTTTTAATGGGGTTATGGTTGGAGAAGAAGAAAATGTACTCGTATGTGTTGGCACCACAACGAGACTTTTTAGGGAGGCAGGGGAATCTAGCTCAGAGGGTATTGAATCATTATCAGGGATATTCGAAGTTATTGCGATACCTTTAGATTAATGGGGAAGAATTCTTTACTTTGTTTTAATTTGGCACTTCTTTTCTTTCTTTTCTGGGCTTTAATGAGGAAACCTAATTTTATCCTAACATGTTCGTAGACAAGTGAAAAATAATGTAATGTACATGTAATGTGTACCTACTTTTAGTACTTTAGTTGCAACGATGATGATGACGAGTTGACGTCTAGGTGGGGTGTTCTGGCCAGTCGTGGTGATGAGTAGCTCGCACACTAACACACTAGCAGTCGTTCTTGGAGTGAAGATGATGAATGTTGACTTGCCATTTACGAGAGAATTTACGTAACAAGGTGTCAGCTTGGAGAATGGAGATGATGAAGTGATGACGTTGTCCTACGTTCCAGGGACGCTCATGGGTAATGATGAAGTGATGACGTCCTTACGTTCCAGGGACGCTCATGGGTAGTGATGAAGGGATGGCGTTGTCCTTACGAGAGAATTTACGTACAGGGACGCCTGGGGTAGTGATGATTGATTGTTGTGAAGTAGATGAGGTCCCCTTGTAGGTCTAGTTGCAGTTATGTTGAAGTAGGTGTCTTGTAGGTGATGAATTTGTGGTTTATCTCCCTCGTTTATAGAGGTCGTGAGAAGAAATTACATGAGAGAAATTTACAAGTAAAATCTTCAACTTGTCCTTGAACTATGTTATTCACTGTACTCCCTGGAAGTCAACCCCTTTGCAATCTTGTTGTTGCAACCACTGCTGCCACCATAATGTACCAGTCCTGTTAGGCTTTAACTCGTTCAAGCTCTGGTAACTTATTTGTGTTTGCTTCTTGGGACTTGTAGTATTGTTATTATTATTAGTTAGTTAGCGTAGACGTGGGTGTTTTCTAAGGTAATTGACTTCACAGTTGTAACATGGAAAGTTCATTTATTTACACTTATATCTCTATACACACACAGACAAGGAATGATATTGATGTGCTTCTTTTCTGATATAGTAGTGTGTCTCTCTTGGTGAGACAATTATGTAATAGCCCTAAGGGAGCAAGTTTAAGAATCCTACCTATTAGGTAAGTGTCACTGTTTATATACAATTTCACTTGAGTTGTCAGTTGTCTTTGGATACAATTATTACTGTGTGTTGTCATGCTTACGTGGCCAGACAAGCCACGTGGGTCTGGTTGTCATGTGGTTATGAGGTAGGACAAACCACGTGTCTCAGTCATGGGGTATAGTCCTCGTGGTCTTAGTCCTACCTATTCTGCTACACTAATCAGTTTATATTATCTGTGGATTAGGCATATCTCCTTGTGACCATTCCTTGGTTATTTGACTTACTCTTACTCTCTCTCCCTACTCTCCTTTCTACTCTCTTTCTCTACTCTCTCTCTACTCTCTCTCGTAGGTAGAGAACAACAATGATAAGAACAACCCCTGTGTATTCAGGTGTTAGCCAATATTAATAATGTTGGTGTTATCTAGTTATTTGCTAAACACCGGCTTCTATATCACATGGGTACCACTGTGACTCTCACTGCTTATTACTAATATCTGCCCTCTCTGCTTATCTTGTGTACAGGGTCTTAGGCAGGCAGTCTGTTTACCTGTGTATTATCTTATGATTGTGGCATACAGCACTTGCCTTATTGTGTACAGCTGTACTTTATGTCGCTTTTGTTAAAATTTATACTGAAAGTTATTATGCAGTGGTCGCTATTGGTAAATTCTTCACCTACGTTAGTATTCTCTATCATGTCTTCGTTTGTTGCAAATACTAGGTCAAGAACATTATTTCCGCGAGTTGGGCTGTTGACAAATTGGATAAGGGAGCTCTCTTGTAAGTTAGTGTAAAGATCTTGACCATAATGAGCTGATAACGGTTCTCCCCACTTTGTTACAGGTAAATTAAAGTCACCAAGAATTATGGAATGTTGCGTGTTAATAATTTCGTTTAATTGCTCATAGATATCACGGTCGGTTTGTACAGGTTGAGCTGGGGGTCTGTATAATAAAGCTAACAAAAGTTTCGCCCCACAATTATTTCTAATGAGTATATAAAGTGTATCTACGTTATCAATATGTGGCTTTGATAATAGGATTGGTTTAAGATCGACTTTAATATATAATAGAACTCCGCCTCCCCTTTTATTTGTTCGTCCTTTTTCAAATATTGTGTAACCGGGAATTTTATACTCTGCTAGGAAATCTCTGCTTTCAGTATTTAGCCACGATTCGGTTATGCCGATTATATCAAAATTTTCTGTGAAAGTTAATTCCTCTAAATCTGTAAATTTGTTATGGATGCTGCGAGCGTTTACGTAAAATACCTTTAAGCTATTTCGGTTTACTCTATTTATTTGTTTTACGTTACCTGACCTTGACGTACCTGGGTAGTCCCGTTTTTGGAACGGTGGTTGATGACCGCGTCGTTCAGCAAACGTCCGAAACGGGCTGATCCCACCTGGTTCAAATGGACACCATCATCTGAGAATAAAGAGTTATCAAAAAAGAAGTTGTCCCAGATGTTGATGAAATCGACGTTCTCCTCGTTGCAGATGCTGGCAAGTCGTCGGTTGATGCTGGTGGCGGTGTTGTAGAAGCGGGTGTCGGCTTGTCTGCGGGGGATGATTCCAGAAAGTATTATGTTGTTAGTTTTCTCCTTGAACTTACCAATCATCTTACGGTACTTGTTGAGTAGCTCCTCCGATCGGGTCTTCAATACATCGTTGGTTCCGACGTGGATGACGTACGTGGTGTTGTCGGGGGCCTGGCGTGTCACTTCATCCATTACGTCGGTCACGTCGTCTAGGCCGCCACCTGGGATGCAGAAGCGCTTCCTAGTCTTGGGTGCTCGACCACAAAACTCGGAGAGTTGACCCCCTACCATGGAGTCACCAACCAGCCTGACCTCGGTGTCGTCTTCATCGTCGTCTTGTGCCAGGATCTTGAAGCGGTTTTGACAAGTAGTGATGGGTATGATGTTCTTCCTGGGTCGTGTGTTGTTCCTGACGACGCGGAACTCCTCCTGTGAAGATGGTGTAGTTGGTGGTGCCTGTGGAGGTAAGGGTGTAGAGGCAGTCTGTACTGGGGCTGTGACGACGGGTTCTGTAGGCGTCGATGTCATTCCTACGTTCATTGCGGCGAATTCCTGTAGTGTTTCCAACTTCTCGTTCAGGGCCTCGATCTTGCATTGTGCTGCCTTTAGGTCGGTCGACAAATCCTCTCGTAACTGGCAGAATCTACAGATATGGACGTCTCTGTTCGCGAAAATAGTAGGGCCAAAAGTTCCAGAGCAAGTCAAACAGGTGTATTGAGGTGCCATGGTGAATATTTATTGATTTTTTTTGCTTGTCAATTTGTAAATTTACTTATTTAAATTGGATTAATTATTAATTTATATTTAGATTATTTATTTAGATTTAAATTATTTATTAATTTAGATTAAAATTATTTATTAATTTAGATTCAAACTATTTATTAATTTAGATGTAAATTATTTATTAATTTATTTATTTATCTATTTATAAATTTATGATTTTATATGATTACTTAGTAGTGTTATTAATATTGTTTTGTTATTATTGAATTAATTTATTATTTATATATTATGAATTTATTTATAAACAAGATATACAAATGTGTAGGCCTGGAAAGGAATAAAATTATTGAAAGGACAAAGAAATGCAAATGTCCCGGCCTAGAAGGGAATAAAGTTGTCAATTGGTCACGAACGTCTATAGAAATATATTAAAATTGAGTTAAATATGTATGCTGTAAAATTAAAACGTATTGATGAAAATACATATTTGGTAGTTAATTTATTGATCTATTTAACAATTTATTAGTCAATTAATTTAACAATCAATTTATCAATTTATTCAACAAATTATTTAACAATTAATTTATTAATTAGTTTATCAATTTATTTAGCAATTAGTTTATTAATTTTATTTAATAATTTATTGATTTATATATTAAATTATTAATTAATTTATTAATTCAATAATATATTATTCTATTTGTTTAATAATCAACTTCAAGTTGGTGTGAATATGGGGTGATGTACGAAAATGTCGACTGTTGGTGTGGGTTTGAGGGGGGGGGAGATAGGGTATAGGTATAGGGTCAGGTGAGTAGGGATTATCTGGTGGGGGGCTGGGAATACCAAGGAGAGGTGAGGTGGTAGGAGTGGAAGAGGATCACAAGGTAAGGTGAGGTGAGGTGAGTGAGGTGAGGAGTGGAGTGGAAGAGGATCACAAGGTAAGGTGAGGTGAGGTGAGGTGAGTGAGGTGAGGTGAGGAGTGGAAGAGGATCACAAGGTGAGGTGAGGTGAGTGTAGTGGGTAGGGTTAAATTAAGATATGGTGTTAATGTTTTAGGCCTGTAAGGGAATAATATCAACTGAACAAAAAGAAATATAAATGTGTAGGCCTGGAAAGCAATAAAATTATTGAAAGGACAAAGAAATGCAAATGTACAGTCCTGGAAGGGAATAAAGATGTCAATTGAACACGAACGTGTATAGAAATATATTAAAAATTGAATTAAATATGTATGCTGTAAACTTAAAGTGAATTGATGAAAATATTTATTTGGTAATTAATTTATTTGGTAGTTAGTTTATTAATCTATTTATCAATTTATTTAACAATTAATTTAACAATTTATTTATCAATTAGTTTATCAATATATGGAACAGTTAGTTTATTAATTTATTTATTAATTTATTGATTTATATATTAGTTTATTAATTAATTTACTAATTCAATAATATATTATTATATTTATTTATTAAACAATTTCAAGTTGATGAGGATATGGGGTGATGGATGGGGGGGACGATAAGGTACAGGTAGTGAGTGGAGATTAATGCTAAACAAGGAGGGTTACGATTATACTAAACAAGGAGAGGTGAGGTGAGGTGAGGTGAGGCTGTAGGAAGGTAGGTAGGGATTAATGTCCCTTGGGAGTGGAGGAGAAGAGAGGTGAGGTGGGGCTGGGGGGGGTGTAGGAAGGTAGGTAGGGGCTAATGTCCCTTGGGAGTGGAGGAAAAGAGAGGTGAGGTGTGGTGAGGTGAGATAGGATGGGGTGGGGGTTGAGTTTACTGGACAAAGGGGAGTGGAGAAGAGATGTGAGGTGTGGTGGGGAGGGGGGGGGGTTTGGTAGAGAGAGACTGGTTATAGGAATTAATTAAATACAGAAATATTAATATTAGTACAGAAATTTAAAGACGAACAAGTAGACAAATAAGTGAGACAAACTTATATCAGGAGCCTGAAATTATATGAGTATGGAACTATATAAAAAATAAATACAAATGTGGAATAAAAAACGTTTGGGAAACTGAGAACTCAATATATACGAATACAGTAAATTTGTAGTTTATACCTGGAATAAAATTAATATAGAATTTCAATATAGAAAATAAATAGAAATGTGGAATT
>JAWZYT010004300.1:0-2500 GCA_034508575.1 Petrolisthes manimaculis
ATATGTATGTATGTATATATACGAGCAATACACCGACGGTTATATACTATAATAGTGCTACACACTCTCTCTCTCTCTCTCTCTCTCTCTCTCTCTCTCTCTCTCTCTCTCTCTCTCTCTCTCTCTCTCTCTCTCTCACTAACCTGCTCTTAATGCTGCCTCGTGTAGTGGTTCAGACTCCCAAACCCTCAACCACCCGTCACTACCTGAAGGAGGGGAAGAAGAAGGCAACCAATTAGTTAGTCAGTAGGTGCCATCTCTCTCTCTCTCTCTCTCTCTCTCTCTCTCTCTCTCTCTCTCTCTCTCTCTCTCTCTCTCTCTCTCTCTCTTACCGACTGTGTAGAGGTGAGGGTCCTGTAGAATGAGATCAGTAAGGGCGCCAGCGTGACAAGGGCCGCCCACACCCCCGCCCACTCTGGCCCTCACCTCACCACCCACACCAACCACCACCCACCCTCCGCCCACACCCATTGCCAGCTGAAGAAAGATTATTATGCTACTATTTATTATGGATTTTGCTTAGAAAGTTTTGCAGTACATCAGTCACACTATTTTAACTTCAACCCTAAGGCTGCCTCTAAGGTCAAAGGGCAAGGTCATTTTGAGTGCAGAAAGGTCAAGAATAAAAGGTTTTATTTAATTCTATTTCCTTGATTGGAGTTCTTCATATAATATCCTGTGGACAGTGTTGGCAGTATATCTGGAGGTATTGATTCATCCACACTATAAAAATCAACAACAACAGCAACAACAACAACAACAACAAAATGCCATCATTATTCGTATTTCTCTGGTCCTGTTGTTTCCTGGCATACTTTGGAGGAATCAAGTAACCCCGGGAATGTAACAAAAGATGTAATAATAATAAGTTTGATTGTTATGAACTCACCCCTCCACCATGCATCCACCAGGAACAGTGTACTTGGTCAGGAGGAAGCAGACCAAAGCCAAACACTAGAGGCTCTACACACCAACCAAGAGGACCTTCAACCACACGCCATATCTCACTACGATCCTCACCTGTATCACATATACACACATACATATATAGTATTATTAAGAGTTATTACATATACACGTATAGTATTTAGATACACACACACATACACACACACATTATATAGATAGATATAGTATAGTACTATATTTAGAGTTATTACACAATGTCATATACACACACACATGTACAGTATTTAGAGAGATATTACACATACATGTATAGTAATTAGAGTTTACACACACACACACACACACACGTCATTTGGCTCAAGTAAAAATAAATGTATAACAGGAATACTGGCCTAAGTGTTAATATTGTACAAAAGACTGGTTTGTCACCTGTAATGACTGCTGCCACCACTCCCTTGGGTACACCTCTGGCTAGACTCATTCTGCGGACCCGACTCGGTGCAAGTGGCAGTGTGGCCCTCACCAGTATGTTGATGTTTCCACCTTCCCAACGGCACAGGGTCAACTCCACTTCTCTCTCCTCCTCCTCTTCTTCCTCCTCTTGCTTCTCGTGTGTGTGTGTGTGTGTGTGTTCAAGAGCAATATAAATGTCCCAGGTAATCAAACAGTATAATATAAATATATGTTAACTTACAAATATTAGTTGATATACAGAGAAAATATACATTATGACCCGTTGAAAATAGAGTAAAAAAAATACCCTGTTAAAGAGAAAGTAAACAAGACTAACTCACCGGAACCCGCTCTGGAAGTTGTCCCTGTATATTGTCTTTACCAGGAACACCAGAAGCAACAGTAGTGTGTGAGATATTCCTCTTATTCATCTCACACTCTCTAATTCTCTCCTTCTCCAGTTCATTTCTC
Source organism: Petrolisthes manimaculis (assembly GCA_034508575.1). NCBI lineage: Eukaryota > Metazoa > Arthropoda > Malacostraca > Decapoda > Porcellanidae > Petrolisthes > Petrolisthes manimaculis. Next base: position 1,834 of record JAWZYT010004300.1, read on the forward strand.
TCATTCCTTGTCTCCCCTCCTCCTCCTCCTCCTCCTCCTCCACAGTCGTCGTCGTCTTCTGCTGTGGACTGAAGGAGGGAGAGAATGCCCAGCACTCTACCATCGGCACTGAGGCGAAAAATAATGTATGTTTATAGCCATACATAATATAAAATTATACAGGGTGTCCGGAATTTTTTACCCGAAAATTTGACAAATGCATGCTTTATACTGTTAAGAATAAACCCATCTGAAGTGTGTGTGTGTGTGTGTGTGTGTGTGTGTGTGTGTGTGTGTGTGTACATTGACCTCTTTTAACACGTGTGACTAACCTAAATTCCATGTGGTGTGCGATGTGACCGGTGAGTATGTTGTTGTGGGAAGGTGTGTGTTGTTGTGTTGGTGGCCAGGAACACCACTCCACCACACCCATACCACCCACGTCCACACCACCCACCACCACTACACGCCCACACGGACTCACCTAGGGCGTGGAAGAGAAATTTAAGAAATAATAATAATAATAATAATAAAAATGATAATAATAATAATAATAATAATAATAATAATAAGTGTGTTTGTTACCTCTACAGCAGTGACGGTAGTGAAGGTTGGGATGGGAGTGAAAGTTGTTGTAGTCACGTAACCTTCCTCTTCCTCATTAGTGACATCCATACCCATACCCATG
>JAWZYT010004300.1:7500-97500 GCA_034508575.1 Petrolisthes manimaculis
GTGTGTGTGTGTGTGTGTGTGTGTGTGTGTGTGTGTGTGTGTGTGTGTGTGTGTGTGTGTGTGTGTGTGTGTGTGTGTGTGTGTGTGTGTGTGTGTGTGTGTGTGTGTGTGTGTGTGTGTGTGTGTGTGTGTGTGTGTGTGTGTGTGTGTGTGTGTGTGTGTGTGTGTGTGTGTGTGTGTGTGTGTGTGTGTGTGTGTGTGTGTGTGTGTGTGTGTGTGTGTGTGTGTGTGTGTGTGTGTGTGTGTGTGTGTGTGTGTGTGTGTGTGTGTGTGTGTGTGTGTGTGTGTGTGTGTGTGTGTGTGTGTGTGTGTGTGTGTGTGTGTGTGTGTGTGTGTGTGTGGTGTGTGTGTGTGTGTGTGTGTGTGTGTGTGTGTGTGTGTGTGTGTGTGTGTGTGTGTGTGTGTGTGTGTGTGTGTGTGTGTGTGTGTGTGTGTGTGTGTGTGTGTGTGTGTGTGTGTGTGTGTGTGTGTGTGTGTGTGTGTGTGTGTGTGTGTGTGTGTGTGTGTGTGTGTGTGTGTGTGTGTGTGTGTGTGTGTGTGTGTGTGTGTGTGTGTGTGTGTGTGTGTGTGTGTGTGTGTGTGTGTGTGTGTGTGTGTGTGTGTGTGTGTGTGTGTGTGTGTGTGTGTGTGTGTGTGTGTGTGTGTGTGTGTGTGTGTGTGTGTGTGTGTGTGTGTGTGTGTGTGTGTGTGTGTGTGTGTGTGTGTGTGTGTGTGTGTGTGTGTGTGTGTGTGTGTGTGTGTGTGTGTGTGTGTGTGTGTGTGTGTGTGTGTGTGTGTGTGTGTGTGTGTGTGTGTGTGTGTGTGTGTGTGTGTGTGTGTGTGTGTGTGTGTGTGTGTGTGTGTGTGTGTGTGTGTGTGTGTGTGTGTGTGTGTGTGTGTGTGTGTGTGTGTGTGTGTGTGTGTGTGTGTGTGTGTGTGTGTGTGTGTGTGTGTGTGTGTGTGTGTGTGTGTGTGTGTGTGTGTGTGTGTGTGTGTGTGTGTGTGTGTGTGTGTGTGTGTGTGTGTGTGTGTGTGTGTGTGTGTGTGTGTGTGTGTGTGTGTGTGTGTGTGTGTGTGTGTGTGTGTGTGTGTGTGTGTGTGTGTGTGTGTGTGTGTGTGTGTGTGTGTGTGTGTGTGTGTGTGTGTGTGTGTGTGTGTGTGTGTGTGTGTGTGTGTGTGTGTGTGTGTGTGTGTGTGTGTGTGTGTGTGTGTGTGTGTGTGTGTGTGTGTGTGTGTGTGTGTGTGTGTGTGTGTGTGTGTGTGTGTGTGTGTGTGTGTGTGTGTGTGTGTGTGTGTGTGTGTGTGTGTGTGTGTGTGTGTGTGTGTGTGTGTGTGTGTGTGTGTGTGTGTGTGTGTGTGTGTGTGTGTGTGTGTGTGTGTGTGTGTGTGTGTGTGTGTGTGTGTGTGTGTGTGTGTGTGTGTGTGTGTGTGTGTGTGTGTGTGTGTGTGTGTGTGTGTGTGTGTGTGTGTGTGTGTGTGTGTGTGTGTGTGTGTGTGTGTGTGTGTGTGTGTGTGTGTGTGTGTGTGTGTGTGTGTGTGTGTGTGTGTGTGTGTGTGTGTGTGTGTGTGTGTGTGTGTGTGTGTGTGTGTGTGTGTGTGTGTGTGTGTGTGTGTGTGTGTGTGTGTGTGTGTGTGTGTGTGTGTGTGTGTGTGTGTGTGTGTGTGTGTGTGTGTGTGTGTGTGTGTGTGTGTGTGTGTGTGTGTGTGTGTGTGTGTGTGTGTGTGTGTGTGTGTGTGTGTGTGTGTGTGTGTGTGTGTGTGTGTGTGTGTGTGTGTGTGTGTGTGTGTGTGTGTGTGTGTGTGTGTGTGTGTGTGTGTGTGTGTGTGTGTGTGTGTGTGTGTGTGTGTGTGTGTGTGTGTGTGTGTGTGTGTGTGTGTGTGTGTGTGTGTGTGTGTGTGTGTGTGTGTGTGTGTGTGTGTGTGTGTGTGTGTGTGTGTGTGTGTGTGTGTGTGTGTGTGTGTGTGTGTGTGTGTGTGTGTGTGTGTGTGTGTGTGTGTGTGTGTGTGTGTGTGTGTGTGTGTGTGTGTGTGTGTGTGTGTGTGTGTGTGTGTGTGTGTGTGTGTGTGTGTGTGTGTGTGTGTGTGTGTGTGTGTGTGTGTGTGTGTGTGTGTGTGTGTGTGTGTGTGTGTGTGTGTGTGTGTGTGTGTGTGTGTGTGTGTGTGTGTGTGTGTGTGTGTGTGTGTGTGTGTGTGTGTGTGTGTGTGTGTGTGTGTGTGTGTGTGTGTGTGTGTGTGTGTGTGTGTGTGTGTGTGTGTGTGTGTGTGTGTGTGTGTGTGTGTGTGTGTGTGTGTGTGTGTGTGTGTGTGTGTGTGTGTGTGTGTGTGTGTGTGTGTGTGTGTGTGTGTGTGTGTGGTGTGTGTGTGTGTGTGTGTGTGTGTGTGTGTGTGTGTGTGTGTGTGTGTGTGTGTGTGTGTGTGTGTGTGTGTGTGTGTGTGTGTGTGTGTGTGTGTGTGTGTGTGTGTGTGTGTGTGTGTGTGTGTGTGTGTGTGTGTGTGTGTGTGTGTGTGTGTGTGTGTGTGTGTGTGTGTGTGTGTGTGTGTGTGTGTGTGTGTGTGTGTGTGTGTGTGTGTGTGTGTGTGTGTGTGTGTGTGTGTGTGTGTGTGTGTGTGTGTGTGTGTGTGTGTGTGTGTGTGTGTGTGTGTGTGTGTGTGTGTGTGTGTGTGTGTGTGTGTGTGTGTACTACATACGTGATGGAATTGATGGCGAGTTGTTTGAGGAACCTAAGATCCGCCTTGGCCCCTCCCAGCGCCATGAAGGCCTCGTAGAAATCATAAGAGAGTCCCTTAGCTCCCCAGGCACCAGGGTCGTCTGAGGAGATGACGATGGGGAAGCCTTCAGCAACCAAGTGAGCTGCTGGGTGGTTCCTTAAGTCAGACACCAGATTCAACACCTGCAAATACCAAACAAGTTAGAAGAGGTTAGAAGAGAGAGGGAATAAAATAGCATTAATATAATACAAATAAATTGGAATGATATGGGCACACCGGGAAATTGTGTGTGTATGTGTGTACCTGGTTTGTGTGTGTATGTGTGTGTACCTAGTTTATGTGTGTGTATGTGTGTGTACCTTGGTTTATTTGTGTGTGTGTGTGTATGTGTGTACCTGGTTTGACACTGGACACACTTCAATGGGTGTGTTGTGTTGAAGGGCGAGTTCCTTGGCCTTGGGGTGTTTAACAAGTGCATACCCGTGTCCAATTCTAGTGGCATTGAGGAGTAAGGCGTCCACTAGGTTCTCGTCAGTACTCATACCCATCCAGTCTGATACAAATACAATAACAAAAACATAAATAAATAAGTAATAATAAAATATAATAACATAAACATAAATAAGTAAATAATAATATAGGTAATAATAATAATATATAATAACAAAAACATAAATAAATAAATAATAATAGAGGTAATACTGTAATAATAAAATATAATAACAATAACATAAATAAATAAATAATAATAAAATATAATAACAAAACATAAATAAATAAATAATAATAAAATATAATAACAAAATCATTATTATTATTATTATTTTCATTATTATTATTATTATTAAAATCTACCAAATTTCATAAATAACAAAACTGTTGTTAGGAGAGTATCCGTACTTGTCTCTCCAGCGTGATAGAAGACGGGGATATCAGCGTCCGCCAGCCTCAGTAATGGCTCCAGTAGGTTAATAAGAGGTTCTCCCATGTCCTCTTGTCCCACCAGGTCGAACCCAGCCACCATATTCGGAAACTTTCCCACGATATCTATCATAGTGTCCACATAACCGTTCAATGTGGTGTTGTCAACCCTAGAAAATAATATATATTAATTCCTCAGCCTGTATTAAAATTCAACTGGGATAAAAAATCTATTTGACAACTTACCTCTCACTCCCCGGCTGATAACTGTCAGTTTAAATTTCCCTCTAGTGTGTTCAGGTTAATATATATTGTACAAAGTATCTGAAGTGACACAATATTGTTTATCAATAATGTCTACGGCCTATACAAGTCATGATAACATTATAAGTGTAATTAAGTGTCAGTAAATAGGGTAGAATAGTCACCAAATAATGGAATAAACAGGTTATAAGGAACATTGAGTAGGTTGGTGTGTATCGGGTGAATCACAATTATCATTCCCAAACTTGGTGGTGCGTGGATTTCCAAGATCTGTATAGAAGCACACTTTAGTAGTTATCAGGTGTCAGCTGCATGACAAACCGACCCTTACTGCCAGGTAACTGAAGGAGACGAGTGTATAAACTATTCAGAGTGTAATACAAGTTTTCTTACATTCTCGGAGGGGCATAAATATAACGAGTTCCCATGAAGTCATCTGGGTGATCGTGTACATAGAGTTGTATGGTGTCTTGATACACAGTGAGCGTCTCATCGGGGCTCAGTTGTGTGCCGTCCAACTCGTACAACTGAAAATTATTAAAAAAAATAAAATAATATTTACTCACTTATTGGTTGCTTAATTTACCAGTTAATTGGTTTATCCACTTATTGTTTTCTTAATTCACAAACTGATTAGTTTATCCACTAATTGACTGTTTATTTCACTCACTAATTGGCTAATTTATCGACTAATTGCTTGTTTACAAAAAATGGACCTTCTAATACCCACCATAGGAAGAGTACCACGAAACTCCACATACAAGGTGTTGTCTGTTCGGAATTCGTCAAGGGCTCGGTACAGGTAAGCTTCCCAGGCTGGACGATACATTATAAGATCCGTCGTAGCGATGAAATATTTACTGAAGGCATTCCACACTGCGTTTATATCAGGGTAGTCCTCTGTAAACACACACACACACACACACACCAAGTTATAAACAGGAAGTAGGTATGTAGTGTTCTGAATATACAGGTGAGGGAATATAAACACGTATATAATGGTATTGAAAGATATAGTCAAGAATATTTGTAGTGTTGACGATGATATGGTAACAGTGAGGTGTGGTAACAGTAAGGTGTGGTAACAGTGAAGTATGATGAATGAATGATGTTGGAATAAATGAATGAATGAATGAATGAATAATAACCTACAAGCACTAAGGGATGTTGGAATGAATGAATGAATTAATGAATGAATGATACACACAAACACTAAGGTGATGTTGGAAGGAATGATAGAGACAAACACTAAGCCGGCAGATGTTAGGCCCGTAGTTTTAAAAAAAATTGAAGGCCCTTAATGGAGCTCTGTGAATCCTCCAAACTAATCCAGGCCACAGAACCCTTCCATATTTCTAATTGGGAATCTGTTGCCTGGAGTAGTTTGGAGAATTCACAGAGCTCCAATAAGGGCCCTCAATTTGTTTTAAACTACGGGTGTTAGTCCTAAGATGGCGTTGGTTGGTTGGTTGGTTTGTTTACTTACCCTCGGGTGTGGCTGTGACGAGGGAAATCCTGCCGTACAGCTCATCGTCAAACTCTTTGGTGGAAGGGTAAGAATCACGCACCTCACTCACCAACGACCAGGTGCACGAGGTGTCAGGATTATCGAAGAACCTGAATAGAATCATCAAATTGAAAAGTCTATCATTGCTTATTAGGTATATAACAAAGGAGAAGGCCATATATATATATCACTCTCTCTCTCTCTCTCTCTCTCTCTCTCTCTCTCTCTCTCTCTCTCTCTCTCTCTCTCTCTCTCTCTCTCTCTCTCTCTCTCTCTCTCTCTCACTAACTTCAATAATAGTATATCCTGTGGAGTGATACACATGTAGAGGTCTGGCCAGTAAGTGAGTTCTTGTATGACCCATTCCAATGAGGTGAGGGCTGTATCATGAACGTGTAGTGCTGCTCCTGAAACACAAACGAAAACGTATTATTATACAGTATAGTCATCACACTACAACATACAGTGCTCTACAAAAGTCTGTGTCGAGAAACAGTTCTATCTTGGCGAGGGAAATCATTCAAAAATCTTCTTATAATGTGATATTTTTCCTGTGAGAAGGTAAGTACAGTATGTGTGTACAATTGGATTTCTCGATTTGGTGAGGGCGTCAACAAAAGTGTACCGGATGTCATTGGCAAAATGATTGATGCCTTGATTGATATTATGTGCTGCAACCTGGAGGTCATATAGCGGCACCAGACAACATGTTGCTACTTGTGAAACACCAGTATTAAATATATACTGTATAATACACTCGGACTCAGGAATTCATACACATAGCAATGGTTATACAAGGAATCTTTATTCTACACGCGGCGGCGGGGCGGCGGCGGCGGCGGGGCGGCGGCGGGGCGGCGGCGGGGCGGCGGCGGCGGGGCGGCGGCGGCGGGGCGGCGGCGACATTTTAATGTTATTAATAATTATTAATATAATTATTTAATATAATTATTTAATAATTATTAAAAAAAAATAATAATAATAAAAAAAATATACAAATAATTAATTAATTAATTACTTTTGTAAGGTGTGACACAAAACAGACTATTAGTGGAAGGAAGGTAAGGTACAAACAAACACATGATATACACACACCTGAAACGCTCTCCCTCATTGTGTATAGGGTATAAGATGAGACGTTGTATTTATGTATGTATGTATGTGTATTTATGTATGTATGTATGTGTATTTATGTATGTATGTATGTATGCCACGAAACAAACAGATTCCCTAATAGTTACATACATGATGGTCTCTATAATTTACCTTTAGGCATCTTCTGAATAAATTTGAAGACTTCTGAGGCCTGTATGTCGCTGATAACTGTCAGGAAGTTTTTGGCAGGAAGGAAGTTGAGAGTGTCAAATGCGTTGTTCATCTCCACCATCTTGGCCGTCAGTAGTATTTGATTGACAGCCTCCTCATCAGTCGTCAACACTTGGTCCTGTCCTGAAACGGTGTGTGTGTGTGTGTGTGTGTGTGTGAGTGTGTGTGTGTGTGTGTGTGTGTGTGTGTGTGTGTGTGTAAGTAAGTAAGTAAGTAAGTACATATTTATTGCCTTTTTTTCTGTACAAAGTTATGTAAATACAATAATATTAAAGAGTTAGGCCAAGTCTGTGTGTGTGTGTGTGTGTGTATGTATGTGTGTGTGTCCAATATTTTAAGACCATTTTTTTTTTTGAGCAAATAGAGGTGAAAGTTTTGCATATGTTGTATATTTCAAGACAAAGATTATGAGTATGTTGTATTATTATAATCGACTGACAGAGATTACTTTAGTCGTATAGGAAATATATGTCAATATTTACTAAAAATACAAAAGGCTTACCGATTTCTGGACCTTGTAAATGTTTAACTATACAAAAAAGTTTAACTATACAAAAATTTTAACTATACAAAAAGGTTTAACCATACAAAAAAATTAACTAAACAAAAAGTTTAACTATACAAAAGTTTAACTATACAAAAGTTTAACTATACACATAAGTTTACCTATACACAAAAGTTTAACTATACAAAAAAGTTTAACTATACAAAAGTTTAACTATATAAAAAATTTAACTATACAAAAATGTTTAACTATACAAAAGTTTAATTATACACAAAAGTTTAACTATACAAAAGTTTAATCACACAAAAGTTTAACTCTACACAAAAGTTCAACTATATACAAATCTATATCTTGACCTAATAAGAGTTTAAGTATAGCATAGTGTCCTTGGCGTCACTCACCGAGGATAACAATCTTCTCCTGTGCTAAGAAAGACTCCCTCTGTTCCTTGTACTCACTGATGTTCATGGGGGCTGAGTAACAACAACCTATACAACAACACAACCACAACACCCACACCAGAGGCCGCCACCTTACCCACATCATGACGTCACTACTGTAATGTAAACAATAGATGGTCTTATTGTTCAACTTTATATCAGCGCTGCAATCAAATGTAAATATGTGTATAATTGTCCAATATTATATATATGTAAACACAGGAATTGACAGTATAAGGATACATATCTGTCTACAGTATAATAATATGAATGTATGTGTGTGTGTATGTGTGTGTGTGTATAATACTGAAATAACATATACGATTTCTGTCTACAGTATATTAATTTGTGTGTGTGTGTGTGTGTGTGGTAATACTGAAATAACACAAACGGCGCATGACAGATCAGTTTTTATTAGTGTGATATTAAAATACATTATCTTAAAGAATAATGAGACAAATTCCAGAAAGAGGATGAGAACGACACTGGAAAGATGGCTAAATTTTATAGTCGACAAGAGAAACGTGAAAAGGGAAGGAAGGAGGAAGAGGAAGAGGAGGGGTTGGAGAATAAAATAAGAAGATGAAATAAGAGTAAGGGGAGGAAAAATGCATAGACCACCATGTAATAAACCTTTTTGGGGTTTATCCTACAATTACTTGTTTTACGTGGGGCCTTTTGATATATATACATTATTATTCCCACGTACAGGTACTCACCTTCCTAACAAGTTAGCTAGGGTTAAAAAAAGGAAACTGTCCTTTTTTCACTGGTTTAATTGATAAAAAAAGGGGTAAAGTAATTCATTTGAGTTAGCCTGGAATTACAGAAATATGATAAAATATAATTAGACATCTTCTACCTAATAGTAGAGATGTCACTAAAACAATGAAGGTATAATAATACCGTAACATAATAACACTAAGACATAATGATGTGTTCAGGAGATAATCATCTTCACTGAATAGTGAAGATGTTAATACTTATCTCTGCTACACATTGACTAATTTGTCACGAGAAAATTGTGACTCGTGACACACCATCAACAATAACAACAACAACAATACAATGAATGCTAATCAATTAACTAACTCACTCACTAACTAAATAAAAAATAAATGAATAAATAACAAAATATATATATATATATATATATATATATATATATATATATATATATATATATATATATATATATATATATATATATATATATATATATATATATATATATATATATATATATATATAATGAAATGAATGGCTCACCCCCTTAACCCTTTAAATAACAACATGTGGCAAAATTCTCACTCACCAATTATTATATAAATATATTTTTTTTATCCTGATATTTATTTGATAACGATAAGATTAGTGTGTGAAAGATGGTGTGTGTGTGGGTGGGTGTGTTAATGCAAGTGTGTATAAGTATGTGTTCTGTGTGTGTGGGTGTGTGTCTGTCTGTGTGTGTGAGTTAAATAATGTGTGTAATTATGTGTTCTGTGTGTGTGTGTGTGTGTGTGAGTTAAATGTGTGTAATTATGTGTTCTGTGTGTGTGTGTGTGTGTGAGAGTTAAATGTGTATAATTATGTGTTCTGTGTGTGTGGGTGTGTGGGTGGGTGTTAAGTAAATGTGTGTAATTATGTGTTCTGTGTGTGTGTGTGTGGGTGTTAAATAATGTGTGTAATTATGTGTTCTGTGTGTGTGTGTCTGTGTGTGTGTGTGTGTGTATGTTAAGTAAATGTGTGTAAGTAAGTGTTCTGTGTGTGTGGGAATGAACTGCTGAAATGAAGGCCCCTTAGTGTGTGTGTGTGTGTGTATGTGTATGTGTGTGTGTGTGTGTATGTGTGTGTGTGTGTGGTGAAGTAGGTAGTGTAGTGCAAGTGTACCGTCTGTATGGTGTAGTTATGTGAGCAAAAAACACACACACACACACACACATACATAGCCTACATACACAAACATACACTGTATATTTATGTACTAAATGTCTATATTTACTTCACTAATATATCGTTGTATAGTATCATTTTCAGTATTTTTAATTATTATTATTATTATTATTATTATTATTATTATTATTATTATTATTATTATTATTATTATTATTAGCTTTAAAGAATAAGTAATAATATAATCTTGTACAAACACTTAGCTCACATCTCAGTGTTTATAAGTTATAGTTGTGTGTGTACAGTCCAGATTAATAGTCCTGCTACATAACATACGGTTGTCAAGTGGCGAAAGTTTCCGGGAATATTTCCTGGAATTTATATGAGGTGGGAATTATTGGTAGTTTTCAGGAATTTTCGTATATTTCTCTTTAATTCCTTATTTCAATCAAACGGATGTCTTTGAAGTCGATTTATTTATAGAAAAAAAATTATTTGTTAGATTAATTTAGCAATTAATATATGAATACCAATAATGCATTTTGGTGTGGCACCAACAGACACTCAGTCAATCCGTTATTATGTCAGAAAAACAATGTTGGGATTACTATTGGTTGTTATGGTAGTGTTTATACAAGGTTGGTCTTATTCATCAAACCCGTTACCGTGGCCCATGCAGGTCCACTGCTGCTCACACACACACACACACGTCACCACTTTCAAATTGGTACCCAGCCACAGAGAGAGGAAAGTGATAGTAATCATTCCCAAATACTGCAGCTGTTATGGTACCAGTGACGTTATGACGTTCGGTGGCCTTGTAGTTAGTGCCTCAAACTCAAATCAGAAAAGTAAATATACTTAGGCCCTCACCTGAGAAGAATAGATCTGCCAACTGATAGATTACGAGACCACAACACTAACCACTCGGCCACCTCTTCTTTCATCACGTTAGCTTAAAGCAGAAGAAAATTCTGTACCAGTGGGTAACATTCTCCTACACATTCCTCCCACAATAACTTCATACGAGAGGAACTTGTCACTCTTTGGTAACACACACACCAAACTATGTAACAAACTTACTAATGATTGAGTAGAAAACTTAGTGGCAGTTCACTCAAACCTAAAACTATTGGAGCCTGATGATCAAAGAACAACAACAACAACAACAAGAAAGACTTAATGAACTAACAAATGGTGGAGGAAGAAGAACACACACACACACACACACACATGTCGCACATGTCACACATCATCTCATACACAAGGTACATACATGTTCTCAGGAAAGTGATGAACAAATAATAATGGCTTAATGACACAACTATAAACTTGTAGCAAGAAATGGAAAAATAAAATCATCCACTTTAATAAAAGCTAAAATTTGCATATATATATATATATATATATATATATATATATATATATATATATATATATATATATATATATATATATATATATATATATATATATATATATATATATTAAACATTTTCTCATCCCTAACACTTGTATGTCATCATAAATTACTATTATAATTGTTAGTAACTGGTAACTTTATAACTGTAGCCTACAGCAGCTGCCTATACTCTGAACACTTATTATTATTGTTCCTATGGAGGGTTGTAATGGTGAGTCATCCACCTGTCACACCAAAGGGACACAACTCACAACCAAATAATAATCGGTTAATTAGTTTGATATAAGTTGTGTACTGTTTATTGAAAAGTATATCATGCGCCAAAATAGATTAATTAATTATGTCTTGTGGGAAATCTCAACATGGATGCAGCAGTGTTTGATATATTTTGAAAATGTACTTATTTAGCGGAAGTAGATGTGAATATTAACCCTTACTATAAGAATGTAAGGACATGTGTATATAATTATGAATATATGTGTGTGTTGAGAGAGAGAGAGAGAGAGAGAGAGAGAGAGAGAGAGAGAGAGAGAGAGAATGAGTATAATGAAGTGACTAACCTTGGTATACAAAATAATGAAGTGAAGGAGGAGAGTGTGTGGATGTGACGAGATGTAAATGTTGTTGAGAACTAACTTGATAAACCCAATCTAGTGCATGGACCCTATATAGTGAATAGCCCTGCCTACCCTCCCTCTCCCTACCTACCTACCCTCCCTCCCTACCCTTCCTCCTCCCTCCTTCTCTCCCTACCCTTCCTCCTCTCACTCCTACCTACCCTCCCTCCTTCCTCCTTCCTTCTCTACCTACCTACCTCCTCTCCCTCCCTCTCTCCCTACCCTTCCTCCTTCCTCCTCTCCCTACCCTCCCTACCCTTCCTCCCTCCTTCTCTCCCTACCCTTCCTCCTCTCACTCCTTCCTCCTCTCCCTGCCTACCCTCCCTACCCTACCTACCTACCCTCCCTCCCTCCTTCTCTCCCTACCTACCTACCTACCCTCCCTGCCTACCGTTCCCTTCCTCCCTTCCTCTCTCTCTCCTTCCCTTCCTCCCTTCCTCTCTCTCTCTCTTTCTTTCTCCCTCCCTTGCCTCATTTCACTCCTTCCCTCCCTCCTTCCTTCCTTCTCACTCCCATCCCTCCATCACTTTTCTTCTCCCTCCCTCTTCCTCTTTCTTTCCCTCCTTCCCTACACCCCTCCCACTTCTCTCCCTCCTTTCCATCACTTCCTTCCTCCCTCCCTCCCTCCTTTATCTCCCATCCTTCAGTTCTCTCCTATCTCCCTCCAGTGTGGTCAGAAATTATTTTGTGGAATACTACGCTATTGTTATATATTATAGAGGAGGGGGGGGGGGCTACTGGTAAACCAAACAACAACAACAACAACAACACGCCATTTTGTGAGGTCACGTGTCGTAACTTTTATCATAATAATCTATCCTCATATAAACACATACACTTCTATTACCTAATTGGGCTACATGGCCTATATATATATATTACACTATTACATAGCTACTTCAGTTGGAGTATATTTTATATCAATAATAAATAAAATACGTGTATCCACCAATCATAGAGTCATTGACGCGTTTACTGGATGTAGTGACTGGACCAATCAGAGACGTCAGCGGCAAACATCAGCCAAAACTCTCTGCAGCAGACGCTTCCCTGCAGCCATATCTAATCTCACTCTCTGTACTGCATATATTTGAGTTACTGTTGGACACCAGAATGTAAAATATAACATTAATTTATAACTGATATATATATTTTACAAACAAAAACATATCAGAAGAAAAATATACATAAAGCTATTGAAAAATAACTCAAAATCAAAAAATTCCTTTTTTAAAGATTTGAAAGAATCCTAAGAAAAGAAAAGGTGCCAATTTTGAGGTTTTCACGCCCAAAGTGCATAGGTGCTATTCACGGTCGAGATATGGGGCTATTATATATTATTATAGCATATTTACCATCCTGGCTATATGATGTGGGCAATGCTCTCATTTTTAAGATATTTACCCCAGATTAGCATAAATTGGGATTATTTAAATTAAGGTTTTGACAATCTAAGGTAATTTCTATGAATGCTTCCGTTATATCATAGAATATATATAATAGAAAAAATAATTAATTGCTGTCCAAAACTATTATAACTACATAAAAATAATATAATGTGTCAAGGGTTCAGTTGATGATATGTGGTCACCTACTTCAGTACGTATAGTGTAATTTGGCTATATTCTAACCTAAGGTATTTATTTTCAACCCACAAATACGGTACTTCACATGAGAACTCTGGATGTGGGCTACTTCTAGGGGCGGGGAAAGGGATGGCTATTGTGGTGTTGTGGAGAAAAGAATTGGCAACACTGTAATAAACACATGTCCGAACACTGTCACTCACTCGGTAAAAAAGGGATAATCTGTGTTAAGTATTAATTAAGTTAACCTACTATATTATAATTATTACCTATGTCCTGTACACACCCATAGTGTTCCCATCACTACTATTTATACACGAGGATAAAACAATGAGGTCCACTCTAAAACTTGATATACAATATGTAACCTGAAGCAATAAAGAGACTAGACCAGACAAGAACAAACTTATTTGTCATTAACCCCAAAGTGAAGATATCCAGACATCTTCACTACAACGTAACCAACATTACAATATAATTCATTCTTGTTCCTCAGTTATGTACAATATCACTTCCATGTATCAGTTTATCGTCCATTACCAGTATTCAATTCTATTTTCAGAATTAAATATAAGATATATATGAACCAGTACATATTCGATTAACAGTATACAGTACAGTATAGTATTATTTTCAGAGTTATAGTATGAATTACTTTTGCCTGTACTAGTACCAATATACTGTACTGCCTATCTTACTTATTCCTTCATGTTTACAGAGAATGCCCATATTGAGGGAAGAAGAGAGAGTGCTTGACCAACACTTCCTTCACTTCAGTTACGTCCAGGGCTTCACACCCACCCAGTCCGACTCGGCCTTGTTCATACAGTTCACCACACCGCCACACCACTCCTTCCACAGCCTACATCGCTGGTACACACACATTCACAGCTACGGTACAGAGAGGTTAAAATTCCCAGGCCCCAAGCATACCAGTCTCTCATTTACATTCAACAACACTAAGGTCATTGGGTTTGTAAATTTGTACCTTTATGATAATGATGATGATTATATATTATACATTTCTGTGACACCTTGGCTCAGGAGACCAGGCCCGTGTCTGTTTATATTAGTAGGGTATATTGAATTGTAAAGTGCTCTGTGCTTGTCTGGCAATAAATGTATGCACATTCTTCCACAAGGTTACCATAATGGTGAACAAGACAACAGACGAGACTGGTGTGGCAGCAATGGACAGCTTGTCACTGGCAGAGAAGGACTCAGGGCAGGGACAGGGACAGGGACAGGCTGAAGACATTGTTGATCCCTGGAATGTTCAGGCCTCAAGCAACAAGGGCATAGATTATGATAAACTAATAGGTAAGGTATACATAGTGCATCTGCTAAAATGGTACGTAGGTGGAAATTGGAGGGCTATAGATTTCCTTCTAACTTTAATAGGAAACAAATAGCCTCAATAGCACTAATAGAGGATATGTTTTGTGTCATAATTTGCAGTAATTAGTAACCCTCCTGTAGTCCATCAGAAGAGTATTTCCTTAATGACATGAGTGACAAAAAGGGAGAAAAAGAAAGAGAAAGATAGACAGAAATAATGAATGAGTGAGAGACAAGACAGAAATAGACAGGCAGAGAAAGAGAGACAGACAGACTGAGATAAAGAAATCATTTAACACAATGCCCACTCTTCAGACAGGTTCGGGTCGTCACGGATTGATGAGGCATTGCTAGAGAGATTCGAGAGGATCACTGGACACAAACCACACCACTTCCTTCGTCGCGGGATATTCTTCTCCCACCGCGACATGCACAGGTAGGATTGTTGGGATTATTGCCTGTGGAAATGTGTACAATAATGAGTGAGTTTGGTTGTCCCTGTCTGCTTTTTAATTGTTACTTCTTTCTATCTTTTTCCTTTGTGATTGTTATTGTTCCTCCTTTATCTCCTTCTCTCTTCCTGTTGCAATGTCCTTTATACTAATCATGTACAGTACAGTAATGTACCGACAATCTCAAATAAGAAATACTGTACCATCCCTATAAAATTGTGAACGACTGTACTTACAAAGGGTGATAGGGGAAATGAAGTTAACATTTACAAAGCATCTTACAGTGACTGCTTGTACTCCCATGTTATTGTTACAGCATA
This sequence comes from Petrolisthes manimaculis, assembly GCA_034508575.1. NCBI lineage: Eukaryota > Metazoa > Arthropoda > Malacostraca > Decapoda > Porcellanidae > Petrolisthes > Petrolisthes manimaculis. Next base: position 22,781 of record JAWZYT010004300.1, read on the forward strand.
TTGAATCGTGTTGAGGCCGGCAAGAGTTTCTTCCTGTACACAGGCCGTGGTCCATCCTCAGACGCCATGCATCTTGGTCACCTCATTCCCTTCATTATGACAAAGTAAGTTTTTATTTACATTTACAAGATTACAGTATAAATGCATGCGAGATAGAACTGCCAATATTGTAGAGGTAATGTACTGTACAGTTGTGGCCATAATTCCCTTTCCATCCTCTAGGTGAGTACGTTTGACAGATCCCAGGTGCGACTGTGTCACATCTACATTTAGGAGCCAAGAGGGTGGAAAGAGAATTATATGGCTGTGACTGTACCATAATTAAACTAACTGCACAGCTGGTAACAGAAATATACATAATGTAGTAGTTGTTCTTTCTTCCCCTTCATAATGTAATATAAGGTATGTGTTCCACCAGGTGGCTACAGGATGTGTTTGATGTGCCGTTGGTTATACAACTCACTGATGATGAGAAGTATCTGTGGAAGGACCTCAAGCTCAACAACTGCCACAAACTAGCCTACGAAAATGCCAAGGACATCATTGCTGTTGGCTTTGATGTCAACAAGACTTTCATATTTTCTGATTTAGACTTTGTTAGCGGAGAATTCTACAAGTTGGTATTGGCTACCCGCCTATATGTTGTGTTCTATTTGTGTGGCTTTATTGATGAGTATAGGAGGTTGTAATTTATGAAGAGGAGCAAGTCATAACTAGGCTTTATAGGACATCTAATACAGTCTCTTTTGGTAAAGTTTTGTTCTACTGATATATTTATTAATGCCTTTGGTATGTATAGTCATAAAAATCCAATCTCCACCTCCCTCTCTCTGCTAGGAATGTGTTAATGGTTCAGAAACATGTGACCTTCAACCAAGTGAAAGGTATTTTTGGGTTTGACGAGTCATCCAACATCGGCAAGATCATGTTCCCGGCAGTCCAGGCAGCTCCCAGCTTTTCCTCCAGCTTTCCTTTGATATTTGGGGCCAAGAAGGACATTCCCTGCCTTATACCTTGTGCTATTGATCAGGTAAGCAGGGGTGAGTTCTGGGGGTCGTTAGCATAGGAGGGATTGGACGCCCTTTCGATTACTAGTAAGTCCCTTTCACTTCCTCCTTTCCTTATTTTTTCATGGTGCCTTCTGTCCCTCCTCTCTTCCTGTTGTAGTCAGTAGCCCTCCTCCAGCCTCAGGCAGGGCTTCCACTAGCCCATCAGCGTCAGCGTCAATGACGTCACGAACGGTGGCTGAAATGGAAATCAAGGGCCCGGGTGCTCCGGCCCATCACGCCGACGGACACCATCAATAGATAAATAATTTGATCTTTTGACGGAGTGACGGCGGCGGTGTTGACCACGATCGATGGTGTTGGATATCTTGGATATTATGAAAATATTAATATTAAGCAATTGCACATGGAAAAAGATATGAGATCACATTACTCATATAAATATTTAAGTGTATTTACATAAAGTGTGTGCATTCATGTATTGTGACAACTTTTTTTTAGATGAATCTCGAAATGTGACAACACAGCACATTTTTGCGCATCTCGGCTGCGCACCTCGTGTAAACAAAAACATTAAAACACCAACGTGTACTGGTACACAGGCAGTCCTCCTCACTTTGCTGGTGAATATATTCCTCACAGCCCTCTTCTAGCACCATCAACCCTCTTCTCTCCCTCCATAAGTATTCTGTGTTCTCCTCTCGAGCAGCAGCTGGCGTGATCACAGTCTCCTTAACTGTTCCTTTTCTCTATATGAATTTTGACATTACAATTCAATAAGAGAAAGACATGTTGCTATCATATTGGATTTCTAAACTCCGTGTGTTAAAAGAAATATCAGAAAAGGTGATCACAAACTGTTCATGATAGATTAGCTTTTTCCTTTGAAATGTTTGGGATTAATGCACATATTATTTCCCCTCCTCATGACAGGATCCTTACTTCCGTATGACCAGAGATGTTGCACCCAGAATCGGATTTCAGAAGCCGGCTCTTATCCACTCAACCTTCTTCCCGGCACTACAGGGAGCCGGGAGTAAAATGAGCTCTTCTGATGAGACTTCTTCCATCTTCCTTACCGACACTCCAAACCAGGTTAAAAAGAAGGTTGGTATGGTACGTTTTATGTCTTATTATTATCTGACAATACAAAAATACACTATTCTCCTCCACCTATTCACTTAATACATGTCTTGAGTAGATTTTAGTATGGATATTTTGTAGATAGTTTACTATTTTGTGCAAGTGTTTGGTGTACTCTGTCTCGGTTGGTACTGCATATTCTGAGGAAGCCATAAAAATTACCTGAAGGAACCAGTGCATTTCTGTCAGACTTAAATTAATTAAGACAATTCCATTGGTGGCAAATCAACAAGATAAAAAATTGAGGGAACCTTTGCATTTCTATCAGGCTAAAAAATAATCCCTCCATTGTTGATAGATCATCGAGAAAGACATAATAAATTGATGAAGGAAACCATGCATTTCTGTCATACTAAAAATTGTCACTTGGTGGCAGATCAACAAGTATGCATTCTCGGGTGGTCGGGACACCTTGGAGGAACACCGTGAGCTCGGAGGGGACTGTGAGGTGGACGTTTCTTACATGTACCTCAGTTTCTTCCTGGAGGATGAGGCCCGCCTGCAGGAGATCCGACAAGAGTACTCCTCCGGCAGAATGTTGACTGGAGAGCTGAAGGCCGAGTTGATCAAGGTGAGTCTGAAAGATACATTAGGGGGAAAAACTCTTTACTAGAAATTTGAGCACCTTTTATATTTATTGCATCCTCCTGTTTCACTCTTGTGATTAACTTGAAGGGTTACCGATTCCTCCAAACTGTACCATACAGCAGATTACCTATTACTAACACTGAGGTCATCCATATATTCCCTGGAAAAGTTTAGAGGAATCTCCAGTATACAGTACTAGCTTTCCAATTCCCCAACCAGAGATTTTCTCCTCAAGGATACACCAAGTACTCTTTGTTGCAGGTGTTGCAGCAGATAGTGAAGGACCACCAGGAAAGGAGGAAGGCAGTGACAGACGAGGTAGTCAAACAGTTCATGACTCCACGACCTCTCAACTTCACCGGCAAGTCATAACCCAGTCTGGTGCCACCATAGACTGTGAACTTTGTGCAAATAGAGGCATCATCTGTGGTTCACTTCTCTATTTCTTTTACCTCTATTCTTTTGGTTTAATTTCTGTAGACTTTATTACATTAGCCTACTCCTTCCTCTAGTGTACCATAAACAAGGGGAGGTATTACATGCAGTCCATTTTAATTTTTTCAGTCTTTATTATTCTCTGGTAATTTAGTTTTCTTTTTATATAATTCATTATTTCTCCCTCTATGGTTCATATATTGCCTCCTGTATCCATCCTAATAGGCTGTAGCCAGATTGTACTTTCTCTCAGGTGATTCCCCCAGCAACATGTCACAAGTGAAAGTTTCATGCATTTGTTCACCCAAGAAATGAGACTATGCTAGGCCTGGGAGATGCTGTAGCATGTGTGAGGAGTTAAAGATTGGGCAGTAAGCATGAAAAATTAGAAAGGATGAATGATACTGAGAGTGAAGGGTGGCTAAGAATTTGTTGCCTAATTGGAGACTTTTGAATCCTCTAAACTGTGACAAGAAACACTGTCACAGAATGGGCTGGTTGGTCTGTTTCCAAGATATATTTATAGTGTGGGAGGATTCAGGAGGCTCCAGTGTGCAAACATGTTCTAATTCCTCTTCAAATAATCTCTTTGTAAGTTTGTTACATTTCAGAAATTGTATTCAGCAGATGGGATACTTTTGACCAGATCAATAAATTTTATTAATTAATCAATATTAACATTTTTATCCTAAGTATTGGACATCAGAAAGACTGCCAGGCGAGGAGATTTTTGTACCACAACAGAATAGGATAGAAGATGGGAGAGCAATCAAACTGGAAAGGATAGGCAACTGAAGTAGTGAAGGGAGACTTTGGTCCAGACACCAAAACCTTTTTAGGACCTTAAGTAGGATCATCCACGATGCTGCTGATGGTGTGGTACAATGACTCAGACCAGATCACCCATTTCAATCAGACTTATAATGAATCTGAGGTTGCTAGAGTACTTAATTCAGAGACTTTTCCATTCTAAATTCTTAGCAAAAAGTATAGTACAGTATGGTAGTACATACTATACCGTCGCAAACAAATGTTTTGCCACCCCCTTGACTGGAAGGAAGGCAAAGTCAGCTCTAAAGATAGGATCAAGTTGACGAGAGAGGGCAAGGTTCACATTCCACAATCCCAGTCATGGAAAGTGAACCTCACCCTGACTCGTTACAAACTAGATACACCAGCCTTCCTGCCAGCCAAGGGGGTGGCAAAATTTTAGTACATGAATGTACATTAGTTTCCCCATTTATTGTGTAAGTAAAACAGCATATTTATACAGCTTGTTTGTGTCCTTTATTATGGAAGGTTTAAACTAACAGGTACAACTAAGTTTTTATTCAAATTGATTTGCCATATTATGGCGAAATGCCCAATCATTAATTAATAAATTAAAAAGGAACAGTTGGTCCCTAAACTAACAATAAGATGTTTTGACACCTTGAATCCAGTGAAAATCTATAAAAATCATCAGATCCATTTCCAAACATAAACAATAAATTTTGGACTTATTGTAATTGTAGAACAGTACCTTTTGTACTCTAAAGACTGCATTATGACTTATGACTAACACCTAGACAGCACAATCAGTACAGAAACACTCAAAATTAATTCCAGGTCTTAGCTTTAACCATCATACCCCTGTTCAACCCCTATCACACATCTACTGTATTAAGTCTGTACTGATGTAAATACATAGAAAAATAGGTACTTTAACCTTTATGGGAGTACAAAGACACATAGGTATTAAGAAAGCGCACACACACAGAGGGATTTCATGAGCTGTATAACCATTAAAATGCACATAAAAACTTGTACATTTCTTTTATAATGCCTCTTTTGGTAATAAAGGGCGGGTGCACTCGACTAGCAAGAAAAGCAGTTTTTGGGCTGGTCACATTGCTACCTATCAGGGGTGTGATGGCTGAGATGGCGGTGTTGGCATTGGCAGTGGTGGTGTTTACTCTGCCTCTTCCTCTTCCTCTTCCTCGGCCTCTACCTCTTCGGTCTTGGCAGCACTCTTACGCCCACGCTTACTCTGCAACAATCATTCAAAACGTTTGCCCTTATTCTTATGTTCTAGCTAAATGACAATAGGATACATTGTACTATTGCGGAGAATATGAGTGACTTTAGTAAACATTTGATTGCTTTTCTCTGATAGTGAGCTGTATATTTTTCTTATATATTAACTAAGAAACAGCCCCTAACTTCTAGGAAACCTCTACACACAATTTAAAACAATAACAAACGAACACAAGAACAAAGGTGAGAAAATCGTATAAGTCACACCTGAGTGGAAAGACATTTTTGTCCACGATAGATCAATTAAAATACACAAAACAATGCTTGATGACTGCATGATCTCTTCCAGAAACTAATACATAACCAAGACAACTTACAGATCCTTTTGTGGTTGTCTTCTTAGCAGGCTTGTTTTTGCTGCCCTTGGGACGGCCTCGGCCTCTCTTGGGGGCTGATCCGTCATCGCTGGTAGCCGCCTTACGCTTGGTGGCAACCTTTTCATTCTCAGGCTTGCGAGGACGTCCACGCTTGCGCTTGGGGGTATCTGCAGAATCTACTTCACCCATGATTTCAGATGCTGTAAAAAAACAATAATGTTATAAGAGGTTCGTAAACTCTTCTATGTGAAATCAGTAATGATATAAAAGGATCAGGAACTCTTGTAAGTGTATAAAGACCTTCAAACACAATTTGTTGAGGCATCCTGATTGAAGCTGCACTAATATTTTGAACCATTCACTCTTTCTTTGCTTTTAATCCACATCTCACTCACTATAGGAAAAAAATTGCCTTTAGTCTTTAACAAAATGGTTGATTGGAGTATTTATTAGCAGGAGTAGTTCAATGTAAATAAGAGTCATTTTATTAAATTTGGAAGAAGTGACAGAAGATCAAATTGGCAGTACAAGATTGGAATTAAAATATTAAATGAAGCAGAGAAAGAAAGATATATATAAGAAATTGACTCCAGATGATCATATAAATGAAAAAAGAATGCATAATATGATTGGCCTTCACTTATATAGACAAAGAAATTGTCAAGAAAATAATCCCATCCTTTATAAGGCCTACCTTGGAATATGCTGCAGTAGTATGGAACCCACATTTAAAGAAACACATCACCAAATTAGTTAAAGTACAGAGCAGTAACTAGATGGGTACCAAGTCTAAATAATTAATTAAGGGGGTGTGAGAGCAGGGGACAGGCTTGGGGGGGTGGGGGGTGCGGGAATAGGGGGACAGGCTTGGGGGGGGGGGGGGTGCGGGAATAGGGGGACAGGCTTGGGGTGTGTAGAAAGACTGTCCCCTATTTCCACACTCCCCTACCCCCCCCTCCAAGCTTGTCCCCCTATTCCCGCACCCCCTTAAGCTATGAAGAAAGACTACCAGTAGTTAGAGAAACTTAGTGTTACCTAAACTAGAAGATGAAATAGAGGAAATATCATTATGGTTTACAAATGTGTCACATAAGAAGATAGAAATAGAAAACTTGTGTCAACAAGGAATACCTACAATGAGAGGTCATAGTAAGAAATAAATTAAAATGACAAAGATGTACAGAAATATAGCTTTCCTAAATGAGTAATAGAACAATGGAATGAATTACCAGAAGTGGTGTCAAAAACATACATAACTTTAAAAAGATAATACGATATTGGTTTTAAAATACGGGATATTACGAGCTTGACTCAATCCTGTGAAGATACAAGGTCAAATTGGTAAGAACAAATTGATGGCGGCGTAATTCAAATTATACTTCCATTTTTTTTTTTTTTGTAACGTACGTTAGAACATACTAAATGGCTGAACAAAATACAATAAGTTAAGCGTATGACAATAATTGACCACGTTTATTTTTTTTCAGTGAATTTTGAGTAGTAACATCACTACAATATTTGTCATTCCACACATGGGTATCATTAATAAAAATATAATTGATTAGCCATAAAATTAAATTACATTGTGGACTGCTCTTCACTACTATCGTACTTATACATCATTTTACATTTTCTCAAAATTAATTCATAAAAATTATATATGAAATTATTTACCACAGTTTCATACAACCCGAGGTAAAGTTTAAAGCATTTCTCTTTCCCTCCCTACCGTACCTTACGACTGGGGTCGCCATTTTGAGACGCCATACAAAGTCGTGTAGGCAATATATTTAAACTTAACATGCCCTGATCGTTCCCTCGCATACTTATAATTATTTAAAAAAATACTACCAGGTGACACGCTAAAAAAATGGGCCACGTATTTTGGCGGGAGATTTGATATTGGCGCGCAGGGTGGTGGGAAGACTGGGCCGGGGAGCAGGACGCCATCACCGGCACCAACCAACCTAACCTCTATCAAACACTAACAAGTAAAATTTATTTCCCTTATGTTCCTGAAGTCCAACCAGGTCCAATAATGGATAAAAACATGCAGGAAGTATAAGGGTACACATAGCTAAAATACACAACTCCCTCGTTACAAATAATAGCCTGGAAATGAATGTTAAACTACTTACGTTTGAGAGAGTCGTAGTGTACGTAGATGACGCTGGCTCAGAGTGAAGCCCCTGACGCTCGCATCTAACCTGCCGTCCCAACACACCCTACGCACACCCACCAACATATTATCTTCATCTATTATTTTATCCATCTAAATGCATTCTTCTTTCCCCCTAAGTATTTTTGGAGTGATGGTTAAGTATCCTAATGTTTATTAAAATTAAAATTGGAATTTTAGGATATGCGTACGTTGTGAAAATAAATGTTCCCCTGGCACTTTGTCGTTACATGGTGGATATTTTAGGCAGCAGAATAGGGGGTATGAAAAAATTAAATATTGGTTCATAGCGACTATATACGGCCTTCATATATATCCCTAAAAATATCTTATAACTTCAACTACTACTAGGAATTTTGCTGCAAGAGGATATGAAGCCTAGAACGAGAAATAAATTGTTCCATTTAATCCACGGAAAAACCGAAGTCTTCTCCAGACAGCTTCACGTATTATATTTGCAGTTAGATGTTGAGGTATTTTTTCTTTTAATATTGTTTTTAATACGGGAAAACTTTTGCTAAGTGTTCGTATAATTACATGGATCCTTCTTTTGTTTAATAAAGGTGATAGGACAATATAACGACAGGTCAATATTATTCTCTGGTTAATGTTAATCAATGGTGTAGAGAGAGATGCTAGAGGCTGCACTGATGACAAGCTGCATAGCCTATATACGTTAAGTGATAACAACCTTGCACAAAAAAATATATATAACTGCTTGCAAAACTGCAAATATATTGCTTAGTACAGGACAACATATTAGCTAGTTTGAAGACAAAGAACCAGCAGCTGGTAACGGTAGCCCAAACAAACAACAAGCAAAACAACACATCCTTTCAGTCGCCAGCTACAGTAGAGGGGAGTAGTGAGTGGCGTTGTGTGTAATGATGTACATTATAATTATTATATGCTTGACAAACTATAAAGTTATTCCAAAAAATTATATTTTCCGTACAGTTAAGGGGAATGCCTGGCGGAGAGATAGCTAAATCAATGTAAGCGCTGCTATGTAGGAATAATGTACAGAAATTATCAACCAGCGCGGATAGGCTTTGTGAACATGGTGAAGTTAGCCAATCCCCGTGGGGGGAGGGGGGGGGAATCACCTCTGGAGGCTGGAGCAAGTGAAAACTTTACGCCTTCGTTCGTCCCTGAGAGCACAAATTGCTTTTGTGGATATCTCTGTAAATCGGATAAAGGAATATCTCTGCAATTACTCTGGCGGAAGTGCTTTGTTGATCCCACCCCAAGTCTGTAACAGTAGGCCTATATTATTTCCAATGAGAATTTCGAAGCTGGCCAGGAAGCTATAGCTATTATAATATCAAGAACTCTATATCTATTATAATATCAAGAACTCTATATCTATCATGTAAATACACAATTCTGTTAATTATTTCCTAAGAAAACAAACATTATTATTCCTTAACAGGGTTGCATAGACAATAATATAGCACTGCAGAACGAGAAATTAAGTATGTAGCACAGCACTTCAGTACATATGCAAAGGCTGTCTCGACTCAGGGTATTTGGAAACACCGTACACTCGTGATACATAATTTCTGACCAGAGTGTGAGCAAGATCAATTAAGATAGTTGCAATTCATCGCACCAGGCGATCGAAAGACAACTTCTGACCGCGTGTGTACACCTCTATAGTATAGAGGCCGAGTACTAAGGCAGGGTATGTGTGGTTCCTGCCGTTCGTCTCAGCTGGTCAGAGACACTGTCCATATATACTATATGGCCCGTGGTCAGAGATTACGTATAACGAGTGTACTGTGGACAATAATATCGCGCCCCTCTTCTGACTGAGTCACAGTCAGGAGGGGTGCGCTTTTATTGTCCACGACTGTACATGATCTCGTCCAGCAGGTCCTGATCTCGTCTATCTCTTGTTTTATTCGGTTATGCTTATCAATACATTTTCTAAGCCCACAATATGAATTACGTTCTCATTATTACTGCATATATATATATACATTACTGCCACACTAGTAAATATATATATACGATATTAGTTGAAAAATCGTAAGTCCGACCTGCATGAGTACAAAAAAACTCTATTATAATGACTGTAATAAGTCAAAACTAAATTTCATGTTTTTTTGTCTTTTTTTTTTGTACTTTGACAAGTCGACAACTAGATCGATTAACTAATTATTAAGGAGCAAATAAAACACTAACATATCACACTTCAGGCATCAACCTTTATTAAATACGACAATACATACATACATAAATTGTTCTACAAAGTTAGCAATACTGTTGAAGATTGGGGGATCTGCATCCTACAAATTACACCACAAACTATCCCAGGATGAGGGCAAGTTATTATTATTATTATTATTCATAGTTAGAAGGATTTATCACATTAATTTGCAGGAGTAATAGATGAACCACTGTAAATCACCTGCTGTATTTTTTTATCCAAAACAAACATAATTATTTGCTCCACGTACTACAACATAAGTAGTTCAAACTCAGATGATTTTATTTGCCTCTCAGCATTTTCCTTTCAAAACTTGATATGTAGGCGTCTACTATAATGACGACGCGACGTGAAGGAAGCTTAACAACACAACCCCATGCTATAGGGTCGTAAGCGACGTAAATAAAACGATTACGATCATATAGCATGGCGCCGAGTGTAAGTGTATAGTAATTATTGGCTCCGACGTCCTGTGGCTGCTTCAGAATAATTTTCAGATGTAGGCTTCAGTGACACTATTATAGGTGGGTGTGTGTGTGTGGGTGTCAACTTTCCAAGGGCAATTTACATAATATATTATGTTTACACAACTATAAGTACTGAATAGTTCTGAATTTCTAGACACGTGTATACAAAACTTGTCGTAGAGTATTATGAAAACAAGGGTTAATTAAGGTTGGAATGAATCTTATAAACAAGTCAATAATACAGGGACCAACAACACATAAAATATTGAGTGGTATCATTTAACTTTTTACTACACTGAAAAATTAAGTATGTGTGTGTATGTAAGGTGGTGCAATCTCATTCCTGGGTAGCATACGTATAATATCGTATCTCGACAGTGAAAGTGACTGGTACATTAGAGTGCTATGGTTCCTCCAAATATGTAAAGAAAACAGGAGATGAACAAAAATTATGATGTCTTGTTGCTGGGAATAATTTGGAGGAATCATGAACTCCAAAAATGCACTTTCCCCTTAAAGATGGGTAATACGTTTTTGTTACATTAGTACATTGATACCTCCAGGTAAAGTTTGCCAGCCAATAAACACGACTAGATTAACAAATATATAAATGTTGTCCTCTTGCTGGAAATAGTTTGGAGGAATCGTGCATGCAGTTACTCCAGATTTACCATTTATTTAATTTACCCTTCTATAATTAATCAGGCCAGTTAAATAATTAAGGATATCTGTTAGTTAAGTTCCTGAACAGTTGCCCACACATGAAGCTTGTATGGCTCGTTACTTGTGAGGTATACAAAAGAAAGGAAAGTGAAAAAATATGTAGTTTGTTGACAGGCAGACAGTGAAATGTTATTACTGTCTGCCTGTCAACAAACTATAACTTTTGCTCACCATTCTTCCTGTTGTATGTATCTCACAAGAGCGAGGCGTACCAGATTCATGTGTGGGCAACTGTACATTCTTCGACTTACTTAATTAAAGGGACAATATACTCTCTAGTCGGTAAATAATTGGAGGGCTACAGATTCCTCCAAACTGTACTACGAAACAAATATCCCATATTATAGTAACATTGTTTCTTGGCATACTATGTAACGTTAGTTTGGAGGAGTCTGCAGAACCCGCTATTTATATTCCCAACAAAGATATAATAATCTCCCTTTAATTATTAAGGACCCTGTGATCGTGTATGAAAATTGGAGGCTTCTGCTGATTTCTCCTGCCACGAAACAAGCTCATTCCATAATTTTATACAATAGGTGGGGTTTCGTGGTAATATTTGAAGGACTTGTATATTTCCAATATTCTGACTACATCACAAGGTCCTTCATAACTAGGTATTAAGGCGCTCCAATGTACAAAAATAAAGTGTTTTACCCCTTTAAAACACACATCAATAAGATTATAAAGTATACGGTAAATTATCTTTCAGACGGATTGTAGGCTACTGGAAACTTCATAAACACACGATATAACATTGTATAAAACACACACATAGTATATACGATTCACATCACAAAAATTGACACTGGTTAGTTATTAATTAATTATTTTAATACGTTATTCTATCTGGCGAAAATGTAGGCCTACCGTCGATTTCCTCCTAAGTATATAATGTGGCCATACTTAAATACACGTCTTGGTTACATATAATTTACATATATAAGTCTTAGTTTCATACCTATTGTTGTGTTAATTTCTGGTATAAAGCGTCTTGGATTGCATCACATTTACCTTTAAAAAAATAAAATTAGGAAGGTGGTACATTTTCACCCTGTATAAAAATGTATGCAGTATATAAATGTATGCAATATATATACAGCTAGTATATCAGCTTGTGTAAACACTAATTAATAAACACTTCACAAATAATAACAATAGTTTCTCATTTGGACCACCACAACTAACTACAACAAAGGGCAAGAGACGACTGACTGTCTGACTGTGTAGAGTGGAGTTGACTACCCCACTCAGGCACTCACTCACTGACTCACCCGCCGTGTGTGTGTGTGTGTGGGAGACAGGAGCGAGGGAGGGTGACGTCACACACATACATACACACGCTCCTACACGTACGTATTACTCACTATAAACAGGAAACGTAATTAGGTTTGTTCTCCAAGTATCTGAAGGCTTAAGAATATAACTTAATGACTGATTGATAGCTACGTGTGTTTTGAATAGTGGAGTAAGCAAGGGAAAATGATGAAACTATGAGTAAATTTTATGGTGGTTGGTGAAAGCTAGAGGTAAAAAGAAGAGAAGGATCTGTAGACTCGCTGGTTCATGTTATAACAAGTGAGGGAGGGAGGGCGAGATAGGAGAGGAGAGGGAGGTAGGACTAGTGGGAGGAGGAGAGAGTGGTCAGCCGACTATTATACGTAGGCCCTATTGCTAACTCCCACGTCCACCATTTATAATTTTATATCGCATTGTTAAAATTAAGGGGGAAGTACGTACGGTGTTGGTTTAAGGAGACTGTCTTGTTGGAAGGCTACTGATTCCTCCTAACTATGCCGGAAAACTAATAGGAGATCTGATTGGTGGCATAATTTGGAAGAATCATAGACCTTAAATCCATGCAGCTATTCACCAATCAAAGAATCTCCCCTTAAAGAAGCATATATTACTGTAATCTGTCTATATTTTCACATGTATGTTTGTCTGTCATTCTGTTCATCACTATTACTTCTGCTCATTACGAGTCGTGCACGTGTGATTTGGCTCGTATGAACTTAATTATAAAGTGACAGCAAACCAAAATATCATATATAGATTACACTCGTCAATTTATAATTTGGATGACGAGCGTAAGTCAACAGAGAGATTGATGACGAAAGAAAATAGCAGAGAGAGAGAGAGATTGATCAGCTGATGACGAAAGAAAATGGCAGTGAAAGAGAGAAAGAATAAATTGATCTGAAGGAGAGAGAGAGAGAGAGAGAGAGAGAGAAAGTGACTAGCCTACAGGAACAAACATGATGCAACGGGTGACTGAATATCTGACTGACTGTTATCGGGCTGTGTATAGTAGTGTTGTGGTGGATATTATTATTATTATTATTATTATTATTACGTACCGATCGAAAATAAAGTGATCATGTAAACACAAAACGTGATAATGATCGCGACTTACCAAATACCAATCGAAAAAAAACCGTACATTTAAAAACCATGGACATTTGAATACAGCTAATAGGTGCTATTAGATGTATTTTTATTTTCTTATAAAAAATTATAAGCTTTAATTAGTACGTACCGGTATTCGATTACAGTAGCCTACTATATATTTCCTGTACTTGTTTAGTCTACTTCATGTATTGAGCTATATTGTACTGTATTATATTTTACATTGTGCCTATAAACTTATAAGTTCTGTATACGTACTCTAGCTGTTATATTGTCCCACGTTTGTGCCCTTTGAAATATATAGTTCCTATAATTTTAATGGCAATTCCTATATAATTTTATTTATTTACACTCATACGTATCTTGTAACCTTTGTATATACTCCCTACATTACAGAAATACGTAAGGTATGGAAGCATCTATTGGCAGAAATATAATGAGTCATCCAAGCCCAACCCAAAACTTTGGCCCAACCCATCTCATGCAGTCTTCCGGTGTGTGTTTGTGTGTCTGTGCGTGTTTCCTCAGTGTGTGTGTGTGTGTTTGATACGATAATGACACACACACACACACACACACACTACACCACCCACTGGGAATCAACAGGAAGAAACAAGTCTTATCAAGGAACCGGTACCGTTGTGTTGATACGAATTCTTAACGGGAAATGGGAAAATAAACCATATTGCTTCCCTCAAGACAATGCCAAGCAACAGAATGATATCCCCCTATTTGTAACATTAATTATAAGATCAAAGCTGTTTCCTGATTTTGTTAATGATGTTGTAGGACTATTGGTCAAGACTGTACATGTTTTGACTGGATTTTATATTTTAACCGTAATGTGGACGAATTGAAGGACTACCAAAGATATAACGAAACTGGCAGCAAGGCGTTTATTGTAAATATATATATAGTTTGTTTACGTAGACAAGCTGAAGCAGTAGGCTCTCAACTGTACTCACTTTTATCCATGGTAGAGAGGGAGAAGCTAGGAAAACGTGGGAAAATCGTGCACACTTGGCGACTAGTCTACATGTGACAAAGAGTTGGGGTCAGATCGGAAATTCCTAACAATGTCTGGCACGCATCAAGTAACAACACGAGACGGTAGGTCAGTACACACACATACACATACGAATTAGTAACATACATACACACACACTAATACAACATACACACACATAATTATTAACTCACACACACATACACACGAATCATTAACACACACATTAATACATACACACACACTAATTATTAATTTACACAAAGTCATTAATACATACACACACACTAATCATTGATACACACACACTATAATTATAGATACACATACGCACACACAAATACACATACTCGCACTCGATCGCTGCACACACACATACACAATATAACTGGTAATGCACATACGCACACACAATCGATCAGCACGCTCACCAAATCTACACACACATACTTATAGCACTTATATTCTTCGAAATTTTGGCCCCCTTTCGGTTTCCCAGTCACTCCCCTTCCGCTGCCCCTCCTTTCTTTCTATTTCCTTCATGCTTGCTGCCCCACATTCAATTGTGTTGCCTTCTCCACAGTCCTACAGGGTCTGCCGGGTCTAGGGCGGGAATATAATGTGAATGAAGAAAGTACTACTATAATTAGTTAATAAAAGTGAATGTAAACACGTGAAGGAATGACCGTTGCTAAGTCGCGAAATGTGAAATGAGGAGAGACGGACATTGTAAGCATTCTTGAAAACGGAAATAACAAGCTTGGCTATTTTGGGTATATAACAAAGAAGTAGGGGTGCTGGTATATATATAACTGCATGGTGAGTTCTGCTGACTGACTATTGAGTATATGAGCACACACACACACACACACACACATACATGTTCCTTACAAAAACTGGGCTTTATGATATTAGTCAACAGTCTTAAGTTTTTATTTTAATCTATGGCCCCAGATACCGTCCATCATGAGCTAAAGCTCGTAAGCTATGTGACGCTTTGGAGTATCCGGAGGGTCTTTATGTCTCTCCCATAACAATAGTCACTTGTTAATGACTTGGGCAAAAATTCGTAACTGGAGTACAAATCTCTTTCATGGCTAACATCCCGCTGTAGGCCTACTGTAGCCTACGTGCGAGGTTATGATAGTCTACGGCCAGTGCAATCAAAATTTCATTTTCATTATTGGTCGAGTTATGCAATGATAATAATATAACATTTGAAATAGAGACAATATATATAGGAAATTAATGAAGCTTTCATTCTGTGACTATAATTCCGATACTGTACGTAGTTCTCAGGAAGTTTCTTCCTCGGCACCATTTATTTTAGGGAATAAAGGAGAAAGTTCATTTTCCCTAGTCCTTGGACAGGCTGCAAGTTTGTGGCTTCCCGTAAATTACTGTAGATTACCGAGACGTTGTACCGGTAGAGGCTGTAAATATTGATTTGCTGTTACGATAGTAAATCTCATTAGATTCTATACTCATGATCAGTAGATCCTTACTACAACACGAATAAATACCATCAGTTATTTTCATAGACTTTTATTATTCATTACAATATACACTGCATTATCTACGGGTCCTTCTGTGTTAAAAGAAAAATGTGAAGTTAATTAAACATTGTATGCTACCGGGCCTTCCTATATGTATAAATTTAGCATAAAAATAAAAGATAAAAAGAGCAAACCCAGGAGTGTTAAAACTATAGTAAATGTGTGATGTATTAAATATGCTACCAGGCCTTCCTATATCAACTATATAACATTAGAGATAAAATAAGAGTTATTAGAATTGCGCATACTGCTTCCTATGTCAATTATATAACATTAGAGATAACAAAAATAAAATAAACAAGAGTTAGAATTGCGCATGTTGCTTGTCCCTTGTTATAAAGCCTTGTGGGAATATCGACGTTTTGTTTCTGCTATTATCAGCTGATTTAATGTTTATATATCAACCAGGCTTGTTCAAATCACTGTATGTATGCCAGGTATGTGCTTGTTACCCTTAATTAGTGAGGTGAGGTGAAATGAGGGGTGTATGAGATGATGTCAGAGGGTGTGAGAGTGAAATGATGAGGGTAATGAGGTGACTTGAGGTGATTTGAACCCGGCCTCACCTCATCTCGCCATATTTATGTATTTCTACACACCCCACTCATTATTTCCTGCCCAGGCTACCTCATATCTACCTTAACAGTGAGAGATAAGAGTGTCAGAGTGAAATGATGAGGTGACGAGGTGAATTGAACCCGGCCTCACCTCATCTCGCCATATTAATGCATTTCTACACACCTCACTCATGTCCTGCCCAGTCTACCTCATATCTACCGTAACAGTGAGAGATAAGGAGGTGTGGAGGTGAATATATATCATAGTTGTAATGAGGTGACATAATCCCAGCATCACCTCACTTTAATCGGACAAATTTACAAACCTCATTCACGTGTACTAAATTTAATATATTTTTCGACCACTTCAAAATATCCCTTGAAAGTGCAACAAAGTAGATGTGAGGGTAGATATGACAATATTATGAGGGGTAAAATAAGTAAATAAAATAAAATAAATTGTTGGTATTTACATTATGTTCTAAGTTAAAGTTTACCTGACCTGACCTAACCTAATTTGGACCAGAGCAGACTACTGGGACCAAGCCTGGGCAAACGTAACGTTAGGGGGGAAATTAAACCTGGTCAAAGTGCATTGTCACATTGGGAAATGACTTCATATAGCAAATATATCCATCAGACTAAATAGTTTAAAGAAAATTGGTATTGTAACTTCCATTTCTGTGGCTTCTGTTAACAATTATGGGGAAGGTGCTCTGTTACCCTTCTAACTTAAGTAATACTGTATGGCAATTTTTACAGTTACACATTTCATTACCATTCCAGTGCAATGTTGATATGTTACAGATAGGTACCTAGTTGCGTTAAATATTGGTGTAATTCGTCTGGGACTGCATTACATGTACTGAAAAAGCCAAGAAATTAAATGACAGTGTTTCCCGACAGGCGGGATGGGGGGGAGCCAGAGACGAGGCGTGAGGATCCTGCTGATTGGGGACGCTGGTGTTGGGAAAACGTCGCTAATCCTGTCACTGGTGTCAGAGGAGTTCCCGGAGCAGGTGCCGCCCAGGGCCGAGGAAATCACCATACCTCCAGACGTCACACCGGAGAAAGTACCCACACACATTGTTGATTACTCAGGTACGGTTACCATCACACACACCTACACACATACAGCCATGTTTGTTGTACTGTATATAAATTTGTATTTACACGACATCTTCTGGAACACAGTACAGTACTCTCATAAAACAAGACTCACTGGTATTTGAATTTATTGCAATATCTCTCTCCAATTGAGCAGAGAGAGAGCAGAGCGTGGAGCAACTACGAGTGGAGGTGAACCGGTCGGATGTGATCTGTATTGTGTACAGCGTGGAGGATGAGGACACACTGGACAGAGTCACGGGACACTGGCTTCCCCTCATCCGATCCACCCTTGGCCAGCAGCACCACACACCGGTCATCTTGGTCGGCAATAAGGTCGATCTTGTTGACTACTCCACCATGGAAGTAAGGGCCATTTGAAAGGAACATTGATTGTGTGGTAACGGTACAATGAATCCCTAGTTGACTATGCAAGAACATTATTATATAGTGTTGACAATCATGTGATAACAGTACATGACTCGTATTGACTATGCAACATAATTTTATGGTGTTGACGATCATGTGGTAATGGTACGATGACTATAGTTGACCATACAAGAACATTGAAGGTGTTGACATTTGCTTGGTAACATTACAATGACTCAAGTTGGCTATTTCTCGATGTGTTTTATATGAATCATGTTGAGTTACATATTATGAGTGGTGAAGTACTGGTAGCAGGATAATGTAATGAACTTAACTTAGCATGTAATTTCAGATCGTGTTGCAAACGATGATGGAGTATCCAGAAATTGAAACCTGTGTAGAAGTGAGTACTGGTACAGTATTTTCCCAATTCCTAGGTATAGTTTTCAATGTAATGAAGTTTTGATTCATCGAAATATATTTTTCTATCCATGTCATTAATCCAAGTACTTTATATATATTTTGTAGGAACAAGGCTAATAGATGTGGGACAATAATGTAGTCTTTAACTGATGCTTGTAGTATTTTCCTTAGTGTAAAGAAAAATCATGTCGTGGGATGTAGAGGTGATTTTAAATGTTGTTCTTGTCATTGACAGTGCTCGGCCAGAACCTTAAAAAACATATCCGAGATGTTCTACTATGCGCAGAAGGCCGTGCTTCACCCCACTGCTCCCTTGTACATACTGGAAGAGAGAGATGTAAGTCTTTCATCGCTGACGACTGTATTTAACTGTTGTCTGTAGTCATTCATTTATCATGATCTAATTACACCTGCTCTCTTATGTAAGTATGGTATTTCAGAAATATTTTGGTAAGCATACTACTGTACAAGCCTAGTCAGATCAGACCCAAATTTCATGGCAGTTAATTAGTACTAGAACCTACTGTATCATAACTGGAAAGGAATCTGTTCAATTTCACCATGTTAAATAATATGTACAGCCGTGGCTGATAGTGCTTGACCAGGGTCCAAGGAGTGTTGATGAGCAACTGAACAGAGTTCGAACAAGTGAATTTTCCAAACCATTCTCAACGTTGAGAAAGGTTTAGAAGACTCACTTTTTCAAACTCTGTGCCAAGGAACATCAAAACAACACCCAGTACACGATGATACCATACACAAATACTATCATCTCTTACACCCCCAAACCAGTCTCCAGAAGCATATCCATACTCAAATCACTCACCAATCAATCCAAACACTCAAGAATAACACTTAGCTACATGCACAACCTCCTGACATCCATCCTTCTGAATCCTCCCTTCCCTGTGAGGACAGAGTCCACCTGGCCAGGCTTTGGGGTGGCTACCACCTGGCCCTTTTAAGGACCCTGTGATCGTGTAGGAAAATCGGAGGCTTCTGTTTCCTTCTGACTATGCCACGAAACAAGCTCCTTCTATATAGGTAGTGTTTCGTAGCAATAATTGAAAGACTCATTTACCTCCAATTTTCTGACTACAATACAGGGTCCCTTAACATACCAGAAGAAGCTGGATGGAGTCATTGTGGATGCTTGTCCAGGATGCAACACAGCACCCAATCTATTAACCACATTATGGAAGACTGCAATTTACACAACCACACTTGCCAACAACACTCTCTGAGGCACTACAACTCAGAAGGGATTTGGTCTAACTTTAGCAGAATGATGAAAAAACCCACTTAATTGAATCGGTGAAATGTGTTCAGGTACATTTGATTATTGGAATTAAATGTGAAATTATAAATGCAGTATATTCTTGTGCCATCCATAGTAATGTTGGTTTTATCTCCTTTCAGTTAACTGAGAAGTGTAAAAAAGCTTTAATAAGAATTTTCAAGGTAAGTGTTGATTTTTTCTCCACAGTATTAACGTAGAGGAGAATAGGATTGAGGGATAAAAGTTGGAGTATTGGGTTTACAGTTGATATTCTTAGTTATAGAAGAACTCCTTTTCTTGTAAGAATTTTAACCTTCAGTGATAGACATTAGTGACATTTTATTGAGAGCCAGTTGTATAGTACTTCACTCTCAACAAGAAAAAATTATTTGCCTTTTCGAAGATTTGTGACATAGACAACGACGGTCTGCTGAACGACCTTGAGTTGAACACCTTCCAGAGACGCTGCTTCAACGCACCACTCAACCCACAGGTCAGATTCACCCGTTCTCTCTTGGATTAAGTGATCATTTGGGTGAATTGGAGAGCTACTGATATCTTACTACCTTAACTGCTTCTAGTGTAAGACCCTACTATATATTGCTACTGTATCCCCCCTTTGCATAATGCCAGTATCAGGACCATACTTTATTTTGCTGTTGTATCCTCCCTGTAATTTGCTTCTGAAACTGCCCTTACTAAGCAAAATACAAACACTACTGGTTATTTTTATTTTTTAACTATAACCACCCTTCATGTAATATGAAGACCCTCTAGTACATTACCCATTTATCCCCACTGTATTCTGCTACCAAACTGCCTTTAGTGTAATATGAAGACCCTACTGTATTGTGCCACTCTAACCTCCTCATCCCCGAACAGGCCCTAGAGGAACTGAAGACGGTAGTGAGGAGAAACGTGTCTGACGGCGTACACACAGACTCCCTCACACTACGGGGTTTCCTCTTCCTCCACCGCCTGTTCATCCAGAGGGGCCGCCATGAGACCACCTGGACCGTCCTCAGAAAGTTTGGCTACAATGACAACCTGCAGCTGTCCAAAGACTACCTCTTCCCATCGTGAGTGTTCCTTCATTTTCTGTTTTAGTTAAAGAGAGAAACTCTTGCTGGTAAAAGGGAGGGCTACTAGTGCTCCTCCAAACTATAGGGTTGAACCATATCCCCTATTAGTAACATTGGTGATTTGTTTCTTGGGATAGTTTGGAAGAATCACTTGTTCTCCAAATTATCTAAAACATGTTCTTGCATTAAATTAAGGTGTAACGGTAAATTCAGTCACAATGTTATATCAAGATTTTAGCAATGCTTCAAATATTGCTATTGTAGACCTTTAATATATAAAGAATAAATACTTGTGTCAACCACTTCATTTTACACTCAATCACTCATTGAAGACCAAATATTTTCCCAGGTGTCTGTTATTCATTACTATACAGACTAAGTGATTTACTGAGTCTTATAACGAGGGCCTCCTGTATAATACTGTACCCTAATTTGTATATAACATGGTACAGATTGCGAGTGCCCCCAGGCTGCAGCACGGAACTGAACCACGCTGGATATGCCTTTCTCACGGGCCTCTTTGAGAAATACGACATGGACAAAGATAATGCTCTGAGTCCAAAGGAACTTATTGATCTCTTTTCCACTTGTCCTGTGATGCCTTGGGGTCCAGACGTCCTCAACTCAGTCCACACTAATGAAAAGGTGTTTAGGGTTGCCATTTCTCCCTTGTATTGTGATCTTGCACTTCTCTTGCACTGTCTTTCCTTTCTTTCTTTTTCCTCTGTGCTTGCTGTCCCTCCCTTCCCTCTTTCTTTCCTTTTCCTTTGAACTTGCTATCCCACCTATATATTTTCATAGCTTTATCTCCTGTCCTTCATTTCCTTCCTTTTCCACTATGTTTGCTGTACTTTCTTTCTGTCTCCATCACTTGTATATAACTATTCCTTGTGGCCTAGCACAGTCTTCTTTCTTCTTTCATTCATTCGTGTATGTTATGTTGTGCTTGTAATATGTTTTGTTGTGTTGGTAATGCTGTAGAAATTAAAGTAATCTTTCTGTTTTGCTCTTCTTGATACCCTGATGATGACTCATGAGAGGATAATATCTTGATGAATTGGAGGACTGCTGATTCCTTCAAACTATGCCTGATAATGAACAACCTAAGTGCTACTATTAGAGGATCTGTTTCATGGCATAGTTTGCAGGAATCAGTACACTCCAATATACCGTTGATAGTGTATCCCCTCAAGCCTTATTTATTTTGTTGTGCAGAGTAATACTAATACTATATTTATCTTTTAGGGTTGGATAACACTACAAGGATACTTAGCACAGTGGACTCTTTGGACATTATTAGATATTCAAAGGACTTTAGAGTACTTTGCTTATCTAGGCTATTGTGGATCAGGGGATGATAATCAACTGTCAGCTATTACAGGTATATAATATTCTGGTGTCATTTTTGTATTGTACAGAATTTCTTATTTGAAAGTGAGTATAAAGGAAAAACTACTGTATTTTTCCATCAAAATTAATGCTTTCTCCTTCATATTGATGTCTCCTGAGCTGCCCAAGCAAAGGACCAACGAAGGGCGAGCAAATAATTATATTATATTCTTCTCTTCCAATATTGCCTCATCCTCCTCAAAGTACAAAATAGCCTGGTATGAAATGTTGAACTGCCTGACCACTATTTAATGTTCTATGGCTTTATAGGATTAGCGATCAGTGTTTCTGGGGTTACTTATATTCATGATGAGGTTCTTAGGTGATTACTAGACTAATTATTCTGTCCTCCCTCCCTCCCATCTTTTTTCCTTCCTTCCTTCCTTCTTTCTGTGATAGTGACAAGAGAGAAGCGTCTGGACCTGCAGAAGAAACAGACGATGCGAAGTGTATACCAGTGCCATGTGATTGGTCCCCGGGATGCTGGGAAGACCACCTTTTGTCAGGGGCTGCTTGGAAGATCTTTAGAGGTACAGTACCGTACGGGTTCATGGGCACAAAGAAAAAAATGCATAAAGATATTGATAAAATACCAGTAGTAATGATAGATTTGCCTCATATTATAATTATAGTATAGTACATATTTTGTTGCCCTTTCTCTCTGTCTGCTTCTCTTATATAGTGTAAGGTCTTACTGTCCCAGCACATTCTTCTCTTTTCCTTCTCTTATTCCCTTTACATTCACTGGTTCTCGACAGGAAGCTCAGAGCATCCCTGAAGACCGTCTCTCACGCCACACTATCAGCACGCTGCAGGTGTACGGTCAAGAGAAGTACCTCGTCCTACACGATATTGACGTCCACAACATCACCGATGCCCTCATGCCAAACGAAGTCCAGTGTGATGTTGCCTGCCTAGTGTATGATGTGTCAAATCCCAAGTCATTTGAATATGTTGCTAGAATATATTTGGTGAGTATTGTAAGCTGTCTTCATCCTAACCTTTTTCCAGAGGGTTAAGGGAATACTGAATAGAATACTTTTGGTACATTGAGGTGCCTTGATTCCTCCAAAATAGGCCAGGAAACAAGGCCAGATTAACAAAAATAATGGTAGTTTGTTGTTGCTTGGAATACAATAGAGTAGAGGAATAAGTTGCAACAATTTTACCAACACTGTACTAACTCCTTGATACATGTTCATATACTGTACTACCATACCATCACTCAGTATAATATACTGCATATACACTAAGTAAGGATTTCCATCCTCCATCACAGAAATACTTCAGTGAGGCGTCCATCCCAGTGCTGTTCGTGGCCAACAAGAGTGATATGTCTGCAGTACGCCAAGACTACATCCTACAGCCCAACTCCTTCTGTCACAAGCACAAGATGCCCCCACCCCACCCCTTCTCCTCAGCCTTCCAGCCCAAGAGGGACATATACACCAAGTTAGCCACCATGGCAGCCTACCCGTGAGTTGTGCACTTCCCTTTATTCTGTTTTGGTTATTCCTGGGTTAAAATTTCCTCTTGTTCTCTATCTTTCACATTTGTGTTGTATTTCATTCATAAGTTTTTTCTCAAATTTGTTTCTTCTCATTCACAAGTTGTTCTCTTATTCTTAAGTTAATGACCATATCTGCTCTGTTTGTTTCTTAAGTTTTTTTTTTTGTTTTATTTAATTCACTAGTTAATCATATATTTTCTTCATTATAATTATCTCAGGTAGTTGAAGAATAAGCATTTCATATTTGTTTAGTTAGATTATTTTATTCACAGTATATGTTATATTGTTGTTGGTCTTAAATTAGTGTCTGTGTCTTTCACTTTGGTTCCCTTGGTTGTCGATGGGTTATTACTTCGTCCTTCCTTGTAAAATTTAGTAATCATAATTCTGTGACATCCAGCTCCCTTTCTGCTCTTCTTCTGCCCCAGCTTTCAATCTCTATCCTTCATGCTTGCTGTCCCTCATCTCTGTGTCCTTCCCCTTGTGGTAAAAGATCTTTCTGGTCTAGCACAATCCTCTTTCTTCCCTTTCATAATCTATTATGTCTTATCTTCTGCTTAATATTTATAATATTTAGTTTTCATGTATCGCATATTATTTATAACTTATACGGTATTTCAGTTTTGCCTCATTTCTATAAGTAGGTTTTTGTACATGTTTCTTTCACCTTTGAATTACAGGTCACCGTACTTTCAGATTTCTGGTTGTTCATTATTTACATTGTACCATTTCATCTTCATTCTCACATACTCAAGTTGGTTCTTTCCTTTGCTAATTTTAAATCACAAGTCGGCATTCGTGTTTGTTTTTGGTTGTGTTCAGTTGATATGGTAAGTTCAATGATATGAACAAAATGAAAAATAAGATTAATGTGTGAAATTTGATGTGCCTGAAACAAGTTATGGAATTTAGTGATCAAATGGATGAGAGGATATGACAGTAAATATGTGTAACTTGACATCAAGTGACATCAGCTATTTAATCTTTTACAAATTTCAGAGAAAGTATGAGGTGTGAAATTAGTAAATGGATAAAAATAAAATAGTACAACACACACAATCTCGCATTTAGACACTGATACTATTATTTATTCCCTAACAAATCTCATTAACACACACACACCATTGTTTCATGAAGATTACCACTGTACTACTGTGTTTTGTACTTGGACTTGACATCTAAAGATATTAACCTGTGCTCTTTTTCTCCATAGTCGGTTTCAGGCAGCTTGGATGCTCTTTTACCGCAGCAGGTGTGTACCTTACCCCACCTCACTTTGTAACTCCTCAGCACTCACTGCCAATGCTCTCAGGTTCAATACTCACTGCTTAACAACACCATGTCTTGTGCTTTGTAGACCTAGGGGGTTGGATGGTTGTACGGTTACCACTCACTTTTATAACGAAATATCACGTGTTTTGTCCATGCCATTGAATTTTATAATGGATTATTATCATGCATATTGTCAATATCGCTCACTTTTATAACTTAATACATATATCATGCATTTTCAAGTACCTGAGCCAGAGAGAGTTGACCTGAGTACATACCTTCTGTCTGCACTGTTTCATTCTTCTCTTGAGCAGTTTCCTCCTCTCTTTGGTCTGCAGGCATGTTCATTGTGGTGTAGTGAGTAGCAGGTTTGAAACTCCATACAGTATCATTATTTGTACCCTGTATGTATGTATGTATATCTCCATTTATTTACCTTGCATTACATATTTTGTTCACCCTTATTGTACTGTAAATTATGTGTTTATCATCTATGTAACATTGACCTCTTTTGGAAGCTACATATTTTGCTGTTTAAGATGTTCTTCATATGGTACTTTGGTTAATGTGATTTATGTTGATGCTTTGCATTTTCTTGGTCAGTTCAGCATTGGTTGTAGATGTGTTCCTGCTGGTGTTGGTAATTATTTACCAGATAGAGACAGTTGCACTGTTAAATAAAAAAAGTACAGTAGCAATAGTTTTAAAATGTACTTAGCCCTTTCACTGCTGCATCTTTTATACCCACTACAACTTTCTTTGCTCATCATCTTGAGATACTCATAACAGAGTAGAGATTAAAAACATTGGCACACCATCTGTAATAAACACCCCATCTCTTCTCTACAATAATATAAAAACACTCATCTTGATTAGAAACACCACACTGCATCTCGACGCTAACATAAACGCTTCTACAGTACATCAGAATCACTCCACCTCAATTAAACACAAATAGAAACACTCCATATATATTAAGGGGAGGGTTTCTTGTTGGTGAATTGGAGGGCATTTGATTCTAGGAAACAGATGACCTCAGTAGTCCTCCAATCGGACCTACGAATATATTGTACTGTATAAACCGAGGATTTACATATCAACAAGACACTTCAGAAAGAGTACTGTACATGAGAGTGCAACATTTTCAGCAGGATGTAGTAGACCTTTGGTAAGCACTAATAAAAACTGTACAGTACTTGTGTCCACCACTTCATTGTACTCTCAATCCACTAAATGTTTTCTCGGCCTCCTGTTGTTCATTACCACATAGACTAGTGATTTATTAGGCTTGTATTAAATGACAAGCATTAAATATGTTAGCGTAATCCCGAGGGCCTGCTGTACATGTAGGTCAAGCTTGTGTGTATAAATTCTTGTCTGTGAGTGTACATTTAACCATTATGGTTGGTGTTACAGCACACTACGACGATTAGTGCACATGTTGCTGCTGAGGCCAGACTCGTCTTTCATGGCGAGGTGAGATGGGAAGAGTGTGTGTGTGGTGTGTGTACTGCTGTGAAGGCATTGTATAGTAATTTTTTTGTGTGATGGCAAAAATGCACCAGTTCCTTGTACAGTACTGTAAAGTATGATACTGTATTTATAATGGCAAAAATGCACCAATTCCCTTCTAATTACAGTACTGTAATGTTTAATGCATATCTCAGTGTTGATAAGTTGCAGATAAATACCTACTCTTGTAAATAGTTTTTGTATTTTAATTTGATTGAACTGCATTTACTGAAAAAGCCAAAAAAGTAAATGAGGGAGCTGGTACATTTTTGCCATTTTATAAAAAAATTGAGTACTGTATACAATTTGTTTTCAAACAATCACACAAACTGCCATAGAAATAAAATACAAGCCTGGCATTCACGTTTTAGTACCATCAGTGCATCCAACGACCGTAGGCAAGAAGATTGATGGTATTGGCAATGGTGTGGTACCAATACGATGACAACATAGACAAACAACAAAGCTATCATACAGGTTCAGTGCCATTATCAACACCATGGATATTCTTTCCTACGACCCCAAGTGCAATTGGTGTGGTGGTGATACAATACAGTGTTGTCTCTGATAGTGTTTGGTTTGGTTCATTTGTGCTTCTATCTAGTGTGGAGTTTTCCCTCACTGTTTGATATTTTGGTGTTTTTACGAGTGCCACACTAATCATTAACCCATGGATGATTGGTGTGTTATTCTTACATTTAAAATCAACTGAGTTTATATATTTAAGACTTGGACTATCTATGCTATTGTTTATGGACAACTAACAGGACTTGGACTGTTGTTAATGGGTTAATTAAGGGGATACTCTGTAGTGAGCAGTGTCACTCCCTACAAAAATGTCTGTCCACTGTCGTTGGGTTTACAAATATGGAGAGTCTCTGCACCAGCTTCTTATTGTTAATAGACTGGAGGGCTACTAATTCCTCCAAACTACACCAGGAAACAGGGTCATACTATACAATCTTTCTTGATGATTCACATGTGAAATACTAGCAGTAACATTACATTACATTGTATGGCAAGGGGTTTATTTTTATTGATGTGGTAAACTTTACACATAGCCAACTTCACAAGCTTGAAAGTGAAAGAAAGTAAATAGATTTTAGAATATTGTTTTAGTAATGTTTTGTATACTTTATTGAAGCTATGTTAGATTAATAGCAAAACGAATGATAGTAGAATACATACAGTAATTAATAGTTTTACCTGTAGCATAAATTTATGCATGAATGCATGTACTATTTTCATTGACTCTTTAATTTATTTGCTTGCAGTTTGTGTATTTTTGTTGTGTACAGTGTAGAATAGGGGATCCTGAGCTGCTTATTGATATTATACCACAATGAATGTTAACTTTTTTTTTTTTTTTCACCTGGACTGTATGTCACTGGAAAGACTGTCAAGAAATTACTGTATTCTTTTAATGCAATACTGTTTTGTGTACAGTACATGTGGCCTTCCTATTTTTGTCAAGAATGTACAGTAATGTATTCCCTTGATGCAATATAATTTTGATTATGCAGTCCTGTAATTGACAATAAAGAGAATAATGTGTCCCCCTCATGTTAACAGTGTTTCGTATCCATGTTCCAGGCATCTAAAGCAGCTTGGAGTGGTGGTGGGTGAACACAGTACATGGCTCAAGGTCGGTCTGGGTGTGGCTGCCTTGGCTGCCTTCGCCCTCCTCCTTGCTCGAGCGCTGCGTGCCGTCGACAGATAGTTTTCCTCTGTCTGCTCCCACCGCTGCCTGGGAATAAGAAGAAATAGGAATATAAATTTTAACCATTTGGGTGCCAGTGGTTCCTCCTCAGCTGACTGAAAGTGTCTGGAGTTGTCTAGAGTTAATCCTGAAATGTAACTGAAAGGTGACATTACTGAGAAAAGATTTAGTTAGATTATGTTAAGGAAAAAAACATAGAACCTCAAAACAAGTGTGTTATTGTAGAGATATACAATGTTTTGTCCCAACTTGGACCCTCGTCAGGTACTGTACTGACAAGTAAGCAGGAGATATGACATACAGTATTTATGCCTGAGGAAGTGATACCTGCCCTATAACTCATTTCCTAACCCTCAACTCCATCCTACTGGCAACCCCTCCTCTTCCTCACACGTTTTTATGACACATCCAGTGCTTTCTTGCCAGAAGAGGATGCAGGTCGAGCCAAAACATTGTACAATTGCTCAAAAAAGTATCGTTACAGAAGGGTTCAATGGATGTGGAAACAGTGCAGCTTGCATTGTCTCAAATGGGTTTTCTAATTCTTTGTCCGTTGGGTCATTGGTCTAAGCAAGGAATCTTAAGGATACTTTTGGAGTGATAGTTTGTCTTTAGAATAATACATCAGTTACTGAATTTATGTTGTTTTCTCCTAACCTTTCTAATATCATGAGATTTTGGATCTATATCTTGAATCAGATAATATTTAACCCTTATTCTCATGCAATTTTCTCCATAATACAGTAATCTAAAGTTAGTAAAAATTACTGAATATAACAAAAATTTGCACTGGCACTCAAAAGGTTTAGCTTCTATTCATACTGTCATAGATGAGAAATAAAACTATACAGTCAAAGAAGTCATTGTACTCTTGCATGCCACAACCTCATACTACACACACACACACACACACACACACAAGGAAGTGCAGCACAGTTGAGAGCAGCTGAAGGGGGAAACTGCCTCAGCCACTACACATAAATAATTCTGTGCTAGTAGAACCCTAAATTGGTGTAAAAAGGTGATTACCCCTCATGGTGATTTGTTTATGCTCAACACGATATCCCTCACTACCATATGACCCATATAAAAGTTAACAATTAGAATATAAGATAATTATCCTCCGGGGTGATTTTTTAAATGCACAACACTGTATCTCTCCTCCATAAGACAAAGAAAGAAACCTTACAACTAGAATATAAGAAGGGTGTTATCCCTCATGGTGATTTGTTTATGCACAACACTACCTCTCACCACCATATGACATGGAAAGAAATAGACAATAATAATTAGAATTAATTCTCTTGTAGTATAAAGAGGCTGAGGCAGTGTTTCACCTTCATCAGTTCAAAACTATATGTACTGTACAGTACTTGCTCATACATTCTCAGCAGTGAGGATGTATGCTGTTCATACTAAATATTCAGATTATTGATTACATATTATGAGTTGAATTTTGTTTGATATATTCTAGTAGTTTTGGAGCATTTCATTAAACAAATTTGTTAAGTTTATCATGAGATCACACTGTATACAGTACTTTCAAAGACTATTTTTTGTTGATCTGTGAAATGTTGCAGAACTAAGTAGAGTAGTGATGATTAGAGATAGCTGTTGGTCACACCATCACCTGTCTTGCAGTCATATATCTGTGTATGATTGTGCAAATGAGATAAAGCAAAGTAAGATGGTAATATCTCAATCATACGTACTGTGAGGATGTGGGTAGCACTAAGATGTTTCTTTGGATTTGAGGCACTGTCTTTTAATTCTTCAACTGTCCCTCCTTTCCTTCCCTTACCTTTGTACTTGCTGTCCCTCCTCTCTATCTCCTTCTTCATGTTGCAGGTTCTTCCAGGCCTAGCTGTATCTTTCTTCCTCTTCAAGTGAAGTATGATTTTGTGTGTGGTTATGTGCCATGAACAAAAACAAGGGATATAGGACACCGAGTATGTGTGTACTGTATATGGTATTGGTTGTGCAGTTGTAGACATGGATGCACCTTCTGGTATGTGTGTGTATGAGGCGTAAATGCTGTACAGGCAGTGGCATACATCGACGTACCTGTACAGTACATGTGTATGGCTCTGTGTCTTGTAATAATTACTTGAAATTTATAGGAAGGTTTATTTGATGGCTGTAAATAGGTTGTACTAGGCAGAGAAAACAAATTTTAGTCTTATTACTACAGTAGATAGAAATTTAGATACATATTATACTTTATCCTGTCTCTTATGCTCCAGTGAATAGCAGAGTCAGTTGTGTAAAAATACTGTACTACTAAAATTTATACCGTATACCGATATAATTATAGGCGACTAAGGAATTATTTTTTTAGGGATTTGGTACCCGGGTTAGGAGTTGTAAGTACTGTAAGCATTGCTCATCATTGTCGTAATATTATTATCTCTTCAACTAAATTAATTTATTTTTGTTGCATAATGCATACTTAATGGCAGTGTACTTTAGTTAGACCCAGTGATAATATGTGTACTCTTTGCCTTCCAGTTACATAATATCACACTTTAATTTCCTCCAAACTGTGCCAGGAAACAACAACCTTAGTGTTACTAGTTGGAGACTTGCTTTATGACATGGTGTGGAGGAATCTGTAGCCCTCCAGGAGGGTGCGCCCACAACAGATGCTCCTATGAACTCCTAGCAAAATGTAATCCAAGACTTATTACACCAATATTTTACACAACCAGGCACCGGTACTTGTCTGCAACTTATACAAACAGAAATGTGTGCAAAATGTGTCACTAAGGTCAGAAATGATTACTGTACTTTGAAAAGAATCCGTGCATTTTTGCCAGGTTAAAAAAATAAGCACTGTGGTAGATTTCAGCATGTATGAATGACCGCATCTGTCACAACATGGTCATATGAATACCTGTTGGAATTTATTATAGTTTGCAATACTTAACCAATATGTGCTGTGATGTAAAAAAGAGCACATACATTTTCACCAGGTTGATAATTATGCAGCATAGTACCTTTCAGTAGTACAGCTTCCTAGTACTGTATCAGAGGGTAATGTGAGTTGGGTGCTTCTCTGTGGTAGCTAAGGTTGGATTTGTTACAGCCTCTGGAACACACACACACTCTGTTACCTTGAAAATCTTACAGAAAGAGAGAGAAAGAGTGTATGTGTGTGTACATGTGCGTGAGTGTGATCGTGCTGTAAGATATTAGCTTCCTCAGACAAGTACATGATTCTTTTGTATTACATCATGTCGGTTACAATAAGTTCCAGAAGCTGTGACATTAATTATTTTATACATTTGGTTTCATTCTTGTGAGGGCTGCTTTGTTATACCAATCCACTCTTGTACACACTGAAATATCAATCACTACAGTGGGGTCTGTTAAGTTTCACTTTGAATACAGGGACTCTAATGTAAGGAAGGCTGTTTCTTAAACATTTAATTCGTCATATCATGCAGAAAGTGTAAAGATACATTTTGAGTGAGTGTATTATCGATCACAAACGCATTGATGAATGGAGTCTGATGTATACCAAAAACACTGATTACTGTATTATGGTGGCCATCATTCTATGGTACAAAATGTTTCGTGCATACTATGTACCGATGCTTTTCTGATCGATAGTACCTTACAACTTATTTATTTTGATAGAAAGTTCACATCACACTTAGAGTGGATTGACAATACTAAGTGGACTACATGGCAATGGAGAGAGCTATATCATTTGGCAACTTGCAACTTTTTTTGTCACTGTTGTGCAATAAGCTACTTTGATTTTTATTTACTTTGACAATCATATGCAGTACAGTACTAAACACTGTACAGTTTTAAATTTGTTTTTCCTGTAGGTTCCTCTGTCTTACAGATGGTAGTACTGTATATGAATCGTTCCAGTACTGTGCCAGATACTGTACATTTCATGTATTATCAGAATACAAAGTTATGGAAATGTCCAAATCTCAGTTTTTCTGTCCTTATTGTTTTTTATCGCATTGCAGAACATGCCTCCTCAATGATACAAAATATCATTCTATTAACTTCCTTTGATTTCATGTAATACGTTTAATATGAGTAAGGAGCTCGGGGCTGCTCGGCCAGACAGCTTGAGGAACTTCAACAACAACATGTAAGTAATAAATTTCACAAATGGAAGCAAAGAATTTAGCTTAATTAAACTATATCCCCGCCATTGATAAATCCAAACACTACACCACCACAACAACAACAACAAAAAAAAGCTCCATAAATATCTAATTCCCAACAATATGTACTTCAAGTGAGCCATGTGAATAAATCTAATGAAATATCAATATTATTACTAAAAAAAAACCAATAGTTATAATTGCGTCAAGTTTTTTCGAGTCTAGTTCTTCTCAAGTCATTGCAGGAATAATGGGCGTGACAGTACAATGCCAAAACTCTCAGACTAATGCTATAACGAGAGGTAAAATGTGACATTGTAGCCCTGTAGAAAAAGCGGAAAGATAGAGACAACACTCACAACAGAATAAAGGAAGACGATGCCATTGACTGACTGACTGACGCCGCCTTCAGGACAACAATAAACAAAACAAAGCTACGTGTTCCATTTCTATCCAAGCCACTCCATTTTAACACGGTGGAAAGATTAAAGAGACAAAAGGAACGAAGTAAAAAGGAAGAAGGAGCCACACATCACCAAGAACAACAACAACAAGGACTTGAACCCAGGTATCCTATAAAGAGGAGCAGCAAGTGATCGGAGACACACACACACACACAGACAGACAATGCCAAAGAAGAAGACAGGTATGTGGTGAGCAAATGTTGACTAGGTTAGATAACTCAATTAATTAAACATGTAGAATATTAGACAACTTGGATCATTTTTTATAACTTTATTCAATGGGGTTTCCAAATTTTACTTCTACCATTCATTCTATTTCATCAGTTCAAACAACTTTGACTTAAATATAGATATTATTTCCATAAATGTAGATACTGTACAGTATCACTCTACAGTATACTGATAATTTGTGACAGATCAATAATAATTGATAATTATTAGATAATATTAACATTAGCCTATAGCCTCTTAAGATACTACTGTAACGTTGGTATAAAGTAAGATGTGAACTCTTTCAACATTTTGATAATTTTCCACTAACATTACTTATATACACTTAGTTTGCACTTCTTCACAGCACATTAGTGTGTGCACTTTCATACTTTATATACACAACATTATTTCTTCTGTAGTTGTACACTCTTGTACCCTTTATCTTAAAATACTTCAGTTCTGGTGCTTTGTAAAGCACTAAGAGTACAGCACAGCACAGTACATGACCTCCAGATACACGGACCCAGCTCAGCTCAGTAAGACCGTCTCCAATACATGAATAACTACTGATACACAACAGTAGTTATGGAGTCCCTTTTTTTTTCATACAGCACAACACAAGTACACTTTTCTTTTTCTTAGCTGTGACCAACAACAGTAGTCTGACAGCAGACTTTAAACCGGGGACGGGTGGTTCTCCAGACTCTCCCAACAACCCCAAGAAAAAGAGGCGAACGTCCAACCCACCACCCACCTCCCAGGGCCCACCGTCAACCCCGCCTAGTCATGAGTTGGTCCCGCCCCCGCTCTCAGGTCAGCATCGATACAGACAAGTTTGGCAAGTGGATTCTTAACCCTTAAACAATGGTCTTGTACAGTTACCATCAAGTGAGGTACAGTATTACAGGCCCTGGTTATAACACTTAACATATTCGACACTTTTCATTGAAGGGGGGAGGACAGTGTTGGAGCTACTGGCTCCTACAAATTATTCCAAGCAACAAGACACCATTATTTTTGTTAATCTGGTTGTGTTTCCTGTTATACTTTGGAAAAATCAAGATGCTCTAATGTACCAAAAGTATACTACCCCTTTATTAAAGACTTAATAGGTCACTTAGTCTGTATGGTAATGAATAACAGAAGTCTGGGAAACCATTGGATTGGACTGAGTGTAAAATGAAGTGTTGAATACATGTACTGGTATGTATTAGTACAGTACAGTATTATATCAAGGGTTTACTGTACCAATAATTTGGACTTCATCAAGGAGTCAGGGACAAATGATGCCCCAAATGAAACCTTTTAAACAACTGGAAATGCAAATAAAAAATGTTTTGTGTAAAATTACTGAAATTATCTACACATGTAATACTAAGTATCATTATGTATGTGCAGTACAGTTTATTTTTTGTTAATATTATTATTATAGGATTCATTTACGAGGGCTCATGTACCCCTTTGATGGCCTAATTATCCCATATAATGGTAACTGACATACTAGGAATTTTCCAGTACCGGGTAGTGATTTTATTTTGAGGACATACTCTTGTATCCAAGTTTTATGATATATCCATAAATTGTTGAATACAGTCATTCTTGTTCAGTCGTTTTTATGTGAATTTTCTTTTATCTAATTACAATTACTCACTATGAAATATTCCAGTTTATAAAGTATATATTGCATGAATGGCACTGGAAATATACCATACCTGCTGTTTAAGGGTTAAAAGTTAATGCTATTTTAGTGTAAAATGTAGAGTCATGGACAGACATTTTCGCCTATTTAGTAGACAGGCTGTAGGAAACATGACCGGGGTTAAGTCTTTATTATTTGGAAGTATTGTACAGTAATATTGTTTAGAAATGCACCGAGGTGCACAGAAGGTGACGGAGGTATATAAGACACTCGTGTCACATCTGACTCGCCAGTCAGGATGGTTACGAAACTCTTTTTGCCGACTGTACGTAAAGTGTACCAAAAGTGTACTTTTTATCCCCTTAAGTTTAAATCTCTAGTACTGTGAAGAGATAAAATTCCATTTGTTATTTTTTAAATTACTGTATAGTATTCTTAGTTAAGGACTGTAGAAGTAACAGGTATGTCTCACTTATTTTGATCAGAGCTTATTATCTTACTGAAGAGATAACATTATTTTACAGTAATGCGGACTTTACATTACGAGATATAACATAAAGGAGTATGTGAAAGAGAGTTTACAGATTACACCCCATTTTTTATTTTCATTATACAGTATAGCCTAAAAAAAGTTTGTTCATTTTTAATTTGTAGTTTTTAGCAGAGTTCAACTACAGTAGCTTGAGAAGACAAGCTGAATGTCTCCATGTGATCTCTCTTACTGATGTCTTGAGAATGTGAGATAATCTTCATACCAGGGTGGAAATACTAAGGACACTACACTACCTACAGAATGGAAGATGAACACTATTAATATTCCTGATGCATCACACACAAGAGACATCACAGAGATCTTTGGTTTGTCACACTAGTAGCCTATGCTGGACAGGTGTGTTATGTTTAGTTGTGTTACTGACGCAATTTCTTTCCAGCACTGGTTTTAATAGAAAGAAGATGTATTTATACGATCAGGCTTAGGTATTGTAGAGTCTATGTGATACTTATTAATTTCACATTTATGAATTACTTTTTAATAATATTTTGATTGTATGGGAAATTAATTTTTCCTTTAAAGAGTTTGGAAGATACAGTACAGTACATTCTTTACTTTAAATTAGCTCTTTGCTTACTTTGTTTTTTCTCTTACTGAGCAGCATTTCATTCAGTTGATCACCCGTTCTGTAAGTATTACAAGCGTTGAAATTTTGTGTCAAGTCTTGTCTCGTGTTGTGCTTGCTTTGTTTTACAGTCAAGAGAACTCCACCCCCCTTCCTCCCATTGTTGTGTTAAGGGGGTCATCCTCTGTGTTCGAATTTGAGGGCCACTGATTACCCCAAACTGTACCAGGAAATAGATCACCCCATTATGTGATATAGGGGATCTGTTTTGTAGTGTGGTTTGGAGGAATGATCAACCCTCCAAGGAATGCATACTGTACATATTTCCAAGAGATGTGACCCCCTTAATTCAGAAAGTGTTCACCAGGTCATCTTCGTGTAGACAGAGAACATCACATTATTTTGAGGAGCAGCCTTTGGTGATGGTGTTTCAGCTCTGTCTGTGTTTAAAAGTTAGAGATAGACAAAACTAACTTTGGGCTGAAGAAGCAGTACGTACTCTTGTGAAATGTCATCAATAAAGGCCCCCTCCAGTGGTTAAGTATTATCTCTGGTGTTTTGTCTCTGTATTAGCTCTACATACATTATTATTTACAGATCATCATTTGCCATCATGTCCATTGTCTTTATGTAGTGACTGTAGCTTAAAAGGAGGGAAGCATCTCCTCTTGGTCAAGTCACTGTGTATGTCACAATTTGCTTATGTATGTAACTAGGTAAGGGAGTAAGTGAGTCTTGAATGTGGCTCTCCAAGTCACTATGTATGTAAGAAGACAGCTAAAAGAACTTATAATAATTGAGAGAAGAATAACAGGAAAATAAGGACAGACAGCTAAGCTATTATAATTTTCCCTTTACTGTACATCATAATTATTGAGTACAAGAAAAATGAAGAATTTGCCTAGACAGTTCACATAAGGAGAGACTTGCTCTTGGTGTTGTACTGATATATTGTTGTTACAGGTTATGGAGACACGATCGTGGCCTCCAACCCGTTTGATGACTCTCCCTCTGTCTCAGCACCGTCTTCCACCACTATGGGTCCCGGGCCAGGTCCTGGACCAGGGCCTGGCCCGGGTCATATGAGTCATGGACCAATGGGGCCCATGGGTATGCCATATATGGGTAATATGAATATGAAAGGCATGGGTATGGGTGGACCAATGGGTGGACCCATGGGTGGACCTATGAATGGTCCAATGGGTCCTGGTGGTCCAATGGGTCCAGGGGGTCCTATGAGTGGACCTATGGGACCTGGAGGACCAATGAATGGGCCTATGAATGGTCCAATGAATGGTCCAATGAATGGCCCAATGAATGGTCCGATGAATGGTCCGATGAATGGTCCAATGAATGGCCCCATGAATGGTCCAATGCCTGGACCAATGAACATGAACAATATGAATGGAATGAACATGAACACATCCATGTCTGGTCCAGTCATGCCAATGACCACTATGAGTCAGATGTCCAGTATGGCCGGTATGAATGGTCCTATGCCACCCATGAATGGTCCAGGGATGAATAATGGGCCAGGAATGAACAATGGTCAGGGTCCAAATATGGGACCTAAACCCATGACAGTCAGCTCAGGAAAGGTCAGTAATTTATACTTAATATGTCAGTCTTGTAGATAGAAAGTCAGTTCAAATGAGAATGATAATGTTCAAATTATATAAAGTATATTGTGTTGTAAAAAAAACATAATGCCACAGGAAAGATTTTGAAGGCACTAATAGCCATACAGTACCTACTACATACCAGTACCTCTAGACTGTGTGAAATAATTTCATAGTAATTATGTGTAATATAAGCATTTTAAAGAATGATAGAAACATGTTTCACAAAATTCATTAACAAAACTAAAAACAATTTTCCCAGAAAGTGAAATACTGCTTGACTCAATCTGGTTTGTGCATTTTTTTCTAATTACAGTATGTGAACTGCTGCTTATTTGGTTTGATAATATACATTACTGTATTAATGCATATACAAATTACAGTTTGTATGTTGCTGTGTTTGAAATATTTAACAGAGATGTAGCCTACTGTACACTCAGTTGGCATGAAAACATTAGTGATATGTTGTAGAGGAACATTTAGTGGTTGTAATACTCTCTGTACATCAGAAGTATCACAGTAAAAATATTGACATGTATAAATTCCATGAGCATGTATCAAAATTAGATCCACTAACACTTCCAGTATTTTGAAAAAGATAAGAAACTTTTTCATAATATGCGAATATAGTTTTTTTTTTTTTTTTGCTGATAAAAATAATGCATCCATTAATTATTTGGCTGTTATATCTCTCTATTGTTTTGTTGTTGTAAATACAATGTAGTATTGGATTCTACTAACTCTGTAATGATAGTATTCTGTTGTTTTGCGGAGTTTAGCTTTACCATACCTGTCCATTAGTCTTTTCCATTGAATGCTTTTAATGTAATGTTGATGCTGAGGGCACTAGATGTAAATTTTCATCAGTGGCTTCCCATGGTTAATGAATCTGAGGAAATGATGAGTGACAGGTGTGGAGATTGCCTGCAATCCCACACTTACTGAGAACTCATTTACTCGGCATTGATTGATCTGTGCTGGAGCCCACACACACACACACACACACACACACTGACGAACTCAGTATCTTGCATTGTGCCTCCCCCTTATTTTTTTTTTAGTTAACTTGCCCAAAATTCTCCGCTGGTAGGTCCCTGATTCACACAATTAATTTTAGGTTTACCCGCCCGACCAGCCGATGGTCTTCAACCCCCAAAACCCCAACGCTCCGCCCATCTACCCATGCGGTATCTGCCACAAGGAGGTGCACGACAACGACCAGGCCATTCTTTGTGAGAGTGGATGCAACTTCTGGTTCCACAGGTCAGACCCTGTTGGTATTTCTTATTAGTGTTTGTTATTGTAGTGTGTCTTTCTATGATTTGTACAGGCTTCCCTTGCTATATGATTGGGATACTGTAAAGTCCTCAAAAACCTGTCTTTAAGTGGACAATCATTTAATTAAAAAGAAAAATAATTATATATCAAAGATGAAAAATGACTGGGAATATGAGAGTAAAATCTCTAGTCAGTATAATACTTAGCCTGTATGGTAAGAAATAACTGAAGTCTGAGGAAACATTTGATTGTCTTCAATTGTAGACTGGATGTAAAATGAAGTGGTGGATGCAAATATTTTCTAGTATTATTATATCAAGTGTCTATTGTATAGTATTGCATTTGAGAGTGTGCACGTGACTGAGAGAGGGACCTAACCACCTACTGATCAAGATACTCATGACCACACTGATATAATCTTCATACTTTGCATTCCAGAGTATGTACGGGACTAACGGAGGGATCTTATCACCTACTGACGGGAGAGGTGTATGCTGAGTGGGTGTGTGACAAGTGCCTCAATTCCAAAAACATTCCGCTGGTGAAATTCAAACCATGAGGGCGTGTCATGGATATGTAAAGAGATCGTGGGAATGAGCCTCCAGTGTGTGAGTGTATGTTTGTGACAGCTGACATCAACAACAAATGTGTATAATTATATGAGTGTATGTGTGAGTTTGTATGTTTTTTTTTTTTTGTTTTTTTTTGTGTGTGTGTGTGTTCATGATGGTTGACATCAACAGCATGGGTGCATATCTGAGTGTGTGTGTGAGTTTGCTATTAGTGTGTGTATGTGTCTGATTGTATTCATTAGTGCACATGACAACTGATAGCAGAAACGACAAGGACGAATAAACGAGTGTGTGTGTGTGTGTGCATGCTTGCTTGTGTCCGGTATCAGTACTCTTGTCTTCCTTGCCCCCGTGACCCCTTGCATAGGCTCGTCCCTGCTGATCCCTTCACATATACCAGGGTTATAGTACACTGTTTGTTTTCACTATTTCAGAAGTGTTAACCCCTAACCTATGAGTCAATCTTTTTCTGTTCTCTCTTTCTCTTCAGTTCTTGAGGTTTAAAAGGGGATTTTTATTTTTTTTATTCTTTTATGAGGGACCTGTGAGGGTGTTTGGTGATTGAGGACCACTGTTACTTCCAAAATTTACCACAAATGAGGATATGCCATAGGTTATACTGTAATTTTTTTTTTAGTTTTGTCATAGGAATCAGTACCCTTGTATTTACCAACACCTTCAGAAGCCCCTAGAAGGAACAAGAAAGATATTCCTGCCAAAATTTATATACTGTACAGAGATTATTAAAAAATGACTCATTGTGTAGGTGATTGCCCTTGTGAAATGCCAAATCTATGAGACTTTATGTTGATAATCACTCTTGGTCCGTAGTTTAGGGGTTAATTACTGTGGACTCAGAATCCCTCGCCAAATGCCAACATTATCGCTTTTAGAGTGTAATAGGTGGCCCTCCTTTTTGTTGCCATAATAATTACTGGTATTTACAATGGGCATCTATGCCTAAAAATCTCATGTAAAACTTCTTATCCTAAGGGACACATTAAACAACATTAGTTTAGTAATCACAGGCACTGTATCGACAATATGATCTGTAATTTCATAATACAGTTATGACTTGTTATTCATGACATTGCATATAATAGAAACATCCAGGTATTCCCAAGATTCCTAATTATATGAAGCAGTGTCTTTCAATATCATATCTTGCTGAATATTCATGTACTGTCTGTACTTCTTTAAAGTGATTATTCACCTACATTAGCTGCAGTAGTAGTTCACTTAGAAAAGATTTTTTTACCAGAGATCTCACTTCATTGTGATAATACAGTTCACCATTTTTTCTCTTTGGTGAAACTGCGCCAGCTCCTTCATTAAATTTCTTGGCTATTTCATTAAATGTAATGATCCAAGACAAAAAATTACACACTACCATTTTTTATTTCATGCTGAAATATATCTACTCTTTCGTTAAATTTCTTGGCTCTTTCATCAAAGTTAATACAATCCAAAACATATTACATTAATGATTGATAAATTTGGGTGCTTACCTATACCTTAAATAAAATGTTTGCATATATTCTGGTGCTATTACTTTTGAAAGGAATCAGAGCCTTTTAATCACCATAAAAGAAAAAGAAAACACATAATAGTTGTCCTTCTATCATACAATATTCTTTATCTTTCTCCTTTCATACATTTTCCATTATCTACATCTTTTGCCATTGTTCTCTTTTAGTGTGTTTCTTGCATACTGTATCTGTTAACATTACTTTATTTTCGGAATCGGTGCAATATACATATGATCATTGCTATGAAACCTAACTCAATGACTCTACTCTTATTCTTTGGATTGGACTTTCCTTACCACAAGATGGTAAACAATCAAAACACTATTGGTACACTCCACACACCACCTATTCTCACATTTCCAACAACTGATGGTGGAAAATAACCTCTCAAGTCTTTAAAATCTACAGTGTTTTGCATCTTTCATGAACACTGTCAGCAATGAAACATTTGGTTTATATTAAACTAGGAAATATTTATTAGAATAAACTGTGTATCCTTGATTGTATTAATTGATTATTTTGATATGGTAGTGGAGGGATGTGCTGTTAATGTTAATAATCTTTTTCCCAGTGTCCCTTATTATCACACTATATCTCTTAGTGTAAGGTCTTTTATTGTGTAGTAGTATGTATGTTGTACTTAACATTACTGTTTATACAGTAGTGAATGTTAAGGAATTTTGACATATGTGAATAATAATTAGACTTGTTACATAGATGTAATTATGTACAAGATGGTAACAATTGATGAGTACAGTCATAATCCAAACATTCTTAACCCCTTCATGTAATTTAATGACATTGATAACAAGGTTGAAATTGGACAAATAGACATACTGTATAGTGTTACAGTGGACTGATAATGAAGTATTGTGATATTGATGTATAAACAACTTCATTACCATACTACTGTACTCAACTGATATCCAGTGACCTTTTTCACAATACCTGTAGCTTGTATTATTCTCTTGCTTGCTTCTTTGTACATGTTTCCTTGTGTTTTTTATTATTTTTTAATCATCTTAGTATCAGATGACCTATATGGCCTGGTAGCTTATAGGTTTACATTAATATGTTCTATTTGAATAACCTCTTTCTCACCAGAGGGGGTGGAGTCACCAGAATTTTGGATTATGGCTCTACGATGAAAGATTTGTAATGTGTTTGAAGTTCAACTTCCAACTATATTTTTCAGTGACAGATTTTTTTTGTGTGTGAGATCAACCATTTGACTAAAGCACAGTGTACATATTTTATAATTAACTTTTGCTTGTGTTATGTGGCAGTAAATTTTACTTTCTTTGAATTATAAATGACTATAGTGGTATATATTGTGCATAAGGCTGGCTACAACCAGACATGATGTATATTTAGGTACAAAATGACAACAGTTTGGGCTGAACAGTGTCATTTTATATTTAATAGTAAGTGTACAGTATTTCTTGTTTTTTTTTGTTTTTGTTTTGTAATGCCCTTCACCCACACCTTGAAAAGGCTTGTGTGTACAGTCACATACGTACAAAGCAGATTTGCATATGCAGGAACACCTTCTAATGTGATGTGAAATTTTCAAACTACTTTCATAAACAGATATTAGGTGGAGGAACTGTTGAATCAACACTGACCCATCAAACTGTGTGAAGTAAAGAACCAGGTAGATGTTATGGGTAAAACATTTGTTCAGGGACTTAGACAAGTGTAACTTTGTTGTGATTATGAAGCCCAATACATTGATAACTACATTTCTTTTTTCCATATTCAGTAATTTAATTAGATAAGGAATTTTAAAAAGACATTTAATTGTGCAGCACAAATGTGTTACTGACACTGTGTCGTATCAAGGGTTTATTGAATATGTAGTTGCGAAGAGTATCAGAGCAAGGTGTGGCCTATAAATTTTTTTATGGTGTACAGTTGGAAACCACAGTTTCTGAGACACCTGCGAGAACTTATGCCCCTCTGATTATGATGAGACTGATAATTATTTAAGATCAATGATAGTTGTGATGTGTGCATTAGGGGAGATGAGATAAAGCCTACTTGACTGTTGTGCAGTGTGGGAATTCATATGTGTATGTGTAATTGGTATATGGCTATAATTGGTTGTTGAAACTCTGACACTTCTCGGAAACTATGGTTTCTGACTGTACATTAAAAGCAACTCATTACCATATCATCTCCAATTCAAGTCAAGTAGGTATCAGGATTTTGAAATAAACGAGATGAATGATATTAATGTGCTCTGGAAGAAATTGTTTTTGCGTGCAAGATTTGGTTTTGTTCTTCTCTATTAAAAATAATTTTGTTAATATAGCTGCAAACAATTATGAAGAGATGTTATTATCCCATCAGTGTTATGGTATATTGTACAGTGTATGACATTAATCTCCTGCCAACAGAAGTTAGGTGCATATATGAAGGAAACTTAATTGTGTTGCTATGGTTAGTTAAAAGAAGTTCAATAATGCATTATAGACTTAAGGTAGTTCAGAATCGAGGATTAGAAATTGCAGGGTAAGAATATGAGACAAAGATGTACAGTATTCCTGTATTTGGTATACAGTACTGTAGGGCCCACAGTAATTTATAGCCTTCATTATGTAAACAAAGACTTGCTGGGTGTATGGGCAATATTCAAGAATATTTGTGGTGCAGATTATGATGGCGTGGTACCGATACGACGAGTGTATAGACAAACCATCGTAGGACTGACACTATATTGGCATGTAATCATAATAATTATAATTATACACCATGAATGTTCTTGAATATGGCCCATGAATATACCCGGAAATGCAATAACTAAAGGTACAAATAATTAAGGGCCTGGAATTTTTTTTTTGCATTTTTTGTTATTTTATTAGGGACTGAGAAATAGAAATAAAAACCTTTTTATTTGTCATTATATTAATTCATTTCCCGCCTTTTGTAATAATGACGGAGGGAAATGGACCCACCTACAGTGCATAATGGTTAATTACTCAACCATATTCCTAACACAATTTCCGTTGCATTACTCCACAACCCTACGATACCATTACATTACAATAATAGAACTTCATCGATGGCTAAA
Organism: Petrolisthes manimaculis; assembly: GCA_034508575.1. Lineage (NCBI taxonomy): Eukaryota > Metazoa > Arthropoda > Malacostraca > Decapoda > Porcellanidae > Petrolisthes > Petrolisthes manimaculis. Next base: position 66,754 of record JAWZYT010004300.1, read on the forward strand.
AACAACCAAATAACCTGAGATATCACAGTGAAAATGTATAAAATAGGGTACCATGAAATGCATTAAGCTCATTACAGGGCCGGTTTGTGCTTCAAGTGACATCTGGTGGCCAAATGTGGAAGTGGTCATCCCGAGGTGAGCAGTGCACGTGTCCTTAAACCTTTGTCACATCTCATCAAATTTCTCTGTAAGTAACCCTTCTGTGGCCTTTATTTTAGTGTCAATAGTGCGCCAGTAGATGCAGACAGAGGATGATATGTGATGGTGTATAGATTTAGAGGTTAAATGTGTATATTATGAACGGGAAGTAAAACTAGGCCAGGCCAGGCATTGGTGTGCTTCGTCCATGAGAAAATAATTATCAAAACCCACTCACTGGAACATTTTTCTATCACTGGGAAATGGACACATATGTACTGTTTATCCTGGTTAAGGTATTACAAAAGGGAAGTACAGGGAAGGGATAATAATATAGGAGAAAAAATGTGAAAAAAAATGTAGGAGAATGGCTGGGTACAAAATCATGAGTAAGAACCGAGTTACTGAGAAAGTGTTGCGTCATCGACTCGTTCTCTTTCTTTTTATAACATGTAATAACTTTTTGACTGGTGTGTATATATGTTTTAGTAATAAACTCATGGCTTGTCTAGATTTCTGTTGTATGGCTGGTATTGTTTGTGTAACTCGAGGTTTTATTGTCCGCAGCTGATGTCCATCTTGTATGTCCATTTGATTATATGGTTTTCCTTTTATATACACACACACACTCTCTCTCTCTCTCTATCTCTATCTCTATCTCTGTCTGTTTGATATAACTTGTGAATGTATTGTGTTAAAAGTGCATTGACCAGACACCAGTTGCCAATTTTTGACATGTGGGCTTTGGAAAATAAATACTGTAGGTGCTGGTAATTTCTACATATACCATCCACTGCCTTTATATTTATGATAGATGTTATTTGGGCTACATAATTATATCCCAGTGCGCCAGAGTATTTTCAGCACGTTTTATTTTCCCCCTATGTCTGCCCAGGTTAGGTCTCAGTAGTCTTCCCTGGTCCAGATTAGGTTAAGTTTGGTCAGGTAAAATCTGACTATAGTCAAAATATACTGCAGCACTTGTATTTCATTATATATTACCGGTAATTGAAAATGATGGATATTCCCCCCAAAAGCTGAGAAAATATTGTTTTCCATTTCTGTGGCTACTTGTATAATTATTAGTTATTATTTGAAGTGGGTGTAGATAAAAATGTATATGGGTATCCCTAATGATGGTTTTTCCACCCGACAGATCCACCAACATGCCGTCAGACGCAAAGAAGAAGCGCGAACAGAAGAAAAAAGATGCAGCCAAGGCCAAACAATCTGGCAAGAAAATTGAGACCAAGGAAGAGGTGAACACTTGTAGATTTTTCCATGGCTATAGTAAATGTTTATGGGGAGATTCTTTTATAAGTGAATTGGAAGGTTTCTGATTCCTCGAAAATATGCCCTGAAACAAATGCCTGCAGTATTACTAATATGGGATCTGTTTTGTGGCATAATTTGAAGGAATCGGGGACCTTCCAATTCACCAATTAAAGAATTTCCTCTTAACATTAGGGTTGTCAAACTTGTGCTGCCATAGCAAGGTTAAATATTTGATAATTTTAAGATTTTGCAAAGGGTGGCACATATAATGGTTCCTTTGAATTTAAATGTAGTTCATGTTGGATGGATAGCATATATCTTTTTAATGTTTGGCATAATTATGTTAAATATTTATTGCTTATCATGCAGTCAAGTTTATTTTTGGTAAAGTCAAATATGATACTGTAAAGTACAATTGCTAATATTTTTTACTGTTAACAGGCCCCAAAAGTAACTACAAACGTCAAAAGTTCTCGTGAAACAACACCAGTGCAGAATGGGAATTCAAATGGCACCGAAAATCTAAGTGCTGAAGGTTAGTAATTTTATAGAGACTAGATTGGTTTTACTCTGGGCAGCAATATAAATCTTTCAGCTGGTTAATGTTTCTCACTGGAACTCTTCTAGTCCCCGGGAGTTACTAACAAAGTCTTAGAATTATATGCTGGCTACTTCCTTTCAATATTTATTTAACAAGCTTGAGCATAGGTGAGTTTTATTCGGTATTTGATGTTTGGGAAATACAGTACTTATATTTACTTATGAAAGGTATTGTTATTATCAGTGTATGAAAATTACCTTTCCTATTCTTCATTTGATATTTTACTTAACAACATGTTGATAAATATGGAGCCTCTGATTTCTCCATAGTGTTCCAAGCAACAGAACACCATTAATTTTATTCATCTGGTAGTGTTTCCTGGCATACTTTGGAGGAATCAATGCTTTCCAATATACTGGGTACAAAAAGTATATTATTGCCTTAATGAGTTAATTATTATAAAGTTGCTGAGCTGCAGAGAATTTGATCATTGTTAAATAAAACACCTCAAATGAGAGGAGTATATGAAAAATATATTAATTTTTGTGTTTTTTCAGAACTGTTATGCAGAAAGCTGGAGGAGGACATGAGAATTGCAAGTGAAGCCCGTTCTAGTACTGGTGTCCTCGGCATCCATCCACGCTCTCGGGATATTAAGATTGACAACTTCTCCATCACTTTCCATGGTTCAGAGATGCTTCAGGACACAAAGCTGGAACTTAATTGTGGCAGACGGTAAGCTGAGAGGCACTGTATTTTATGTATGTGGTTTGATAACCAATATTTACTGCATATAGAACTATTTTATAAAGTACTGGTATTGTGTACTGATATTGATACTGATGTTTCAGGTATGGATTAATTGGTACCAATGGATGTGGCAAGTCTACTTTATTAGCTTGTCTGGCTAATAGAGAAGTTCCTATTCAAGATCATATAGACATCTTCCATCTAGTCCGTGAAATGCCAGCTTCAGATAAGTCTGCACTGCAATGTGTTAAGGAAGTGGATGAAGAGCGTATTCGCCTTGAAGCTCTTGCCGAGGAATTGGTTGCCAATGAGGATGATGGTAAGAGAAAAATACAGTGGCATTACTCTTTGTATGTCAATATCAAAGGACTGTATTGGAGGTGATGGAAAGAGGAAGTGTTTTTATGTGACTGTCACTTTGCCGTATGCTAATACACATTAAATACTGTAGATGACATGTCTTGGTTTGAAATTGGCATCAGCTTTGTTATGTAAAAAGAAGTATGAATTTGTATTGACATTATCAGTATACATTATATGTAATTTCAGGTATTCCACCTCTTTAATGAAGATGTATAGTTGTACAGGAAAGTCGTAACTTGCTAAATTGAATTACTAAATATTTTTATCGTTTTGTCCACAGAAAGTCAAGAACAACTATTGGATGTTTACGAACGGTTAGACGAACTGGGCGCTGATACAGCCGAAACGAAGGCAGCCTTTATTCTTCATGGTCTTGGTTTTACTCCGGAGATGATGGCGAAAAAGTGCCGTGACTTCTCAGGAGGATGGAGAATGAGAATTGCCCTTGCCCGTGCCCTGTTCGTCAAGCCTCATTTGTTACTACTTGATGAACCCACCAATCACTTAGATCTGGATGCATGTGTATGGTTAGAAGAGGAGCTGGCTAAATACAGGCGCATTTTGGTCATCATCTCACATTCTCAGGTGAGATTCTCATTGTATGGAGAATAAGAACTGAACACTATACATTATCATCACTAATGCTTTTAGTAATTCCCAGTTAAGGAAAGATTTGTAAAAGTGGTTGTATAGATAAGAGAAGCAACTCCACACTACTGTATTAAAGTTCATGAAATTATTAACTGCTTTAAGGAAATATTTCCCTTCTGTTTCCAGACCAATTTGGAGATATTAGTAGTCCTCCAATATACCAATGAGATTCTACTCTCTTAAAGAACCTACTCTATATTTCAGGATTTCCTCAATGGTGTGTGCACAAACGTGATACACGTGGACAAGTGCAAGTTGAAGTACTATGGTGGTAACTATGATGCATTTGTGCGCACTCGAGTTGAGTTGTTGGAGAACCAGATGAAGCAGTACCAGTGGGAACAGGACCAGATTGCTCACATGAAGGTTAGTCATCTTGGAGAGCAAGTGTACAATCATTTATAATAGTTATTTCATATTTTTGCAACACTGTTGAATGTAATGACCAAAAATAATTATGCTGCTTTTGTATGTAGTCTTTTTACATCAGATTCATTCAGATTTTTGTTTCCTTTATCTGGCCACTCACTGTACATGACTAGATGAAAAGAGACTGAAGTTAATTATAGCAATTTGTATGGCCTGAAGTGGCAGATGCAGCTAGGTTTTCTGCCCACATCAAGGAATCTGAGTAACATATGCATCACTGACACAAGAGACATGATATTTACCTTAATATTTTATAACTTGATATTCCTTCTTTCACAGAACTATATTGCAAGGTTTGGTCATGGTTCTGCAAAACTTGCACGTCAGGCTCAGTCCAAGGAGAAGACTCTTGCCAAGATGGTTGCTGGTGGACTCACAGAGAAAGTTAACAAGGACAGATGTCTCTCATTTTATTTCCCTGACTGTGGAAAGATTCCTCCTCCGGTGGGTACCACAAACTTGTGCTGTGGGCTACATGAGGTGTTGATTCATATTGTTGTTGTGAATTCAGTCCTCTGTAACTTCAGTCATATTTAAATGTTAAAACAAAACACCATGCTGCACATGGCCTTATGTGTTCTAGTAGAAGTCAACATATGCTGAATTAATTATGATTTTTCTGACTTTCTTTCAAAATTTAAAATTATTTAATGAAATATTTCCTTGCCTTGCTGACCTATATATAAGTAGGATTGGTCTAATGCAGACTTACCAAATATTTATTTTACCTATCCTAATTCTTTTCTCTTTGACATTCACCCAGGTAATCATGGTTCAGAATGTAAGTTTTCGCTACAATGATGAGACACCCTGGATCTACAAGAATCTGGAGTTTGGTATTGATTTAGACACAAGATTGGCTCTGGTTGGTCCAAATGGTGCTGGAAAGTCTACTTTACTTAAGTTGTTATACGGTGACCTGACGCCTTCTGCTGGCATGTTACGCAAAAATACTCATCTCCGCATTGCACGTTACCATCAACATTTACATGAACTCTTGGATCTGGACTTGTCACCCTTGGATTACATGATGAAACAGTTTCCAGACCTGAAGGAACGAGATGAGGTTTGACGGGCAGCTTTTCTGTTTGCATTAATATACACAATTTAAAATAGCTATCTTTGGATATGGGCTTAAAATTTTATAACGTTGACCATAGTTGTCTCCAAATGCTATATATTATCTCTAAATGTACAAGTCATCAAAGTGGATAATTTAACTATGCTTACTTTCGATCAGTAACAACAATATCTAATCCACAGGTAAGGAAGATCATTGGTCGGTATGGGTTGACAGGAAAGCAACAAGTATCACCCATGAGACAGCTTAGTGATGGTCAGCGTTGTCGTGTTGTGTTTGCCTGGCTGGCCCACCAGGTTCCCCATCTTCTGCTACTTGACGAACCTACCAATCATTTGGACATGGATACCATTGATGCTCTGGCTGAGGCTGTGAATGAATTTGAAGGTGGCCTTGTACTAGTATCTCACGACTTCAGGCTTATATCTCAGGTGAGACAACTGTTTATTTAAAGTGGAGGTGTATGTATTCAGATACCATACAATAACAGCATCAGTGAACATTTACATTGTGTGACAGTTGCTCAGCCTGCTGGACATATTTCAGAAAGCTTGCCATTAGTCCAAATGTTGTCTATGTGCGAGTTCCCCAGGGGACATGTGATGCATCAATTGGACATTAATTCATACATTTTCTTGCTCCAGGATGCAAGAACAGTAACAATCAGAGCTAATTATTATGAATCTATACTGTAAAATTGGTATATTTTTCATGTTACAATTTTAATGAGGTACAGAGACGGTAATGAATGTATTCTTGATAATATTGAGTTAAAAAAAATTCTAAATTATTTTATTTTGAATGTGTTTGTAATTGTTTTGTTTCATATACAGGTAGCAGAAGAAATCTGGATATGTGAGAAGCAAACTGTTACCAAATGGCAAGGTGATATTCTCGCATACAAGGAGATGTTGAAACACAAGTGTTTGAAAAATAATGAAAATAGGAAGAAGCTGTATTAAATTCAGTACTGTTTTGCAGTTAATATGGTTTGGTGTTCTATGAAATTAATAGAGAAGATATGGTATTGGCATTTTTTTTATAGCATTTTGTGTCATTTTGTCAAACTTTAACGAATAAGTTAATAGATATTGAATTTCTGAAGAGATAGTTATGATAAAGCATATTCACTTGAGGCTATTGCATTACAATATATTATTGAAAGGGGATTGCATTAGCTCTGTAAAGTAAAATCCTTGAGTGTCCTGTGAAATTATTATTCACAGTATATTGAAATTTTAGATATGCTGTTCACTCTTTCGTTCCTTCTGTAACTCGAGAAAACTACAGTTCTCTTGAATATTTAGGCTGTTGGAAATCTACATAAAATAATGAAATGCACCAGTAGCTTTGAAACACTTAGATTTTTTTATATATATTATATAACGTCCATGTAGAAATGTGTATTGGGTAGAATGATATAACGAAAAGCAACGGAGTTCCTTACTGTATGTGTTGCGGGACTGGTCAGTGATCATTTTAATGTTTTCCAAATATGATAGTGCTATGATTGCTGATCCATGGATGAAAATATTTAGCTTTTAGTGCACTAAATTTCAGGGCAGTTAACAAATACTGTATATTAGTTATAAACAGGCATTTGAAAAAGCAGAAAATTTTACTTACATTGGATTATTACAGTACAGTACTAAAATTTAAACCTACATCCTACTGAGGATTCAAATTTGACATTCCCAAATTGAGGACTCCAGCAACAAGGAGTAACTTTTCTCTCTTGGGATTAAAGCCATTCATAAAATAGTAAGATCTGATTCCATCTTTGCTCACATTTACTGGTCGTTTACTACTGCAGGTTGTGTGAGCCATTTGCTAAACAATGCACATTGCATTGTTATAAAATAGTTTTAGTTTGTGCCTTTTCTAAATTAATAAATGACAGTTGTAAAGTTGAATAAATGTAAATGATTTTTTAGACAATCCTCCAAAAAAGTTGCGTTGTTGAATAATGTCAGTCAGTATCAGCAAATCGCGCCTGATGTGTATCATAAGTTATTTGTGTTAAATTGATTGGCACTCACTCTCTAGTGTAATATGTTGCTGGATGTCAGTGTTCTGTACACATGATTAAAAAAAAAAGGTTTATGTGCACACTTGTTTCACAATCCATCACAGGTAAAGACTTGTAAAATTTCCATCACTCCAATCTACACTATAATGAATGCATGTAGTGGAGAGAAAAATTTAAAGGCTTGTGGGGCGTGATAAAATCCTAAACGAACACTGTAGCTTGTGTTTCGGCCGCTTTCCACTAGCAGTCGTTTCACGTGAAGTGGCCCGATTGATTTTTAAGCAACTGTACAACCGACTAAAAAAGTATTCTTACGGGAGTTTCAAATGGATGTGAAAACAGACTGATTTAGTTTTATTTATTTTTATTTTATTTTTTTCAAATTTTGGTACTGAACCCAAGGATACTTTTTTTTTTTTTTTTTTTTTTTTTTTTTTTTTAAACCATGATTTAACTGCTGTCTGGTTAATGCAAGTGCAGCACTGTAACACTATACAAAGGGGAAATTTGACAATTACAACCCTAATCCGTGCGTACCAGTATAAACTCTATCTAGATGTTGACAGTTTTATTGATCATTTGAAAATTATCAGTGCCAAAATACCTTTTTTTTTTTCTCTATTGTGTAGCATGTCATTTTTTCTTTTCCTGTGAAGCGTAAATGTTGTATAGAGGAATTTGTGTGGTAAACTGGTTAAATGCACAAATGTTGAATACAAGTACTGGTATGAATGTTTTGAAAGTGTTTTGCTTTGTAAGAAACTAGTATTTCCAGAAGTATTGCATGCGTCCTGCCGCTGCTGTGAGTCATTCTTATTTAACGGCCTCCCCCTCCCCCCATTTTATAGTGCTGCTCTTTCCTTGCTTTGTGATGATTTGCATAACAAACCTAAGACTGAAATTGAAAAAACTTTAGGAAAAGTCAGTTATAATTTTTAGTTGTATGTACAGTATGTATTTCGGAATTATTGTGCTTTGGTATTTAAATCCTGATTTTTTTTAAAAATTCATTTAAAGGAAAAGAAAATGGTGATACATATAACTGGTATATATTTTCCTTGTATGTATATTATACTAATGACCACATTCTTAAATTTATCCTTGAGCAATCGGTGTATGGAGTTAGTTGGGTAATGTAATTGTACCATCTGTTGTTATCAAAGTAAACCCATTCACTATTCATATCAAGTTGGTAGTCAATCTTTATAACAATGTCATTATAACATCAATTTTGTTTTTTTATGTTTGCTAAAAACTTACAATGTCACTACTTCATCAAAGTTTATGAAGCCTTGAATAACTATGATGTAATAATAAAGTATTTAGTAATCACATCTGGCTGAATTGCACTGCTTATTGATCTATTGATAGTTAATACAGTATTTACATATGCTAATTAAAAAATATCTAGGCATGTCTACACTTGACAAAACTGTGAATGGGTTCATTGTATTGTACAAAACATTGACAACATAGTTTTATGTAAAACATGCATTGCACACTATGTAGTGCTGGTGTTCTGTAAAGGTTTTGGCTTATACACAGTTTTACTGTGGAAAACTTATCAAGCATCCATTGGATGTACAGTTAAGCTCTCATGATTCAAACATATATAACTAAAAAAAGTGGAATAAAAGTTTTAAAAATTGTCATTGTCTCTTATTACCATGTAGCTATTGTGCCTGAGGAACCATGTAGTGTAGCTTAGCTCTTATAAAAATGGATTTTTTTTTTAAATGATTGAGGTATATATGCATCATTGATGATTCTTATGTTTAGTTGATAATACTATAGTTAATTTTATGACCTGAACATTGTCAAATTCCATTGTATGTGGTGATGATTACTATGCAGTAACTTTAAGGGTTTGGGGGAAGGGGTTTCCTGTAAAGAAGTGGTTAATGGTTGTATTATTAAACTATACAACTCAGTCTTCAACTGAGTATACTGCCAAAACACCATTCTGGCAGAATTGTTTATATGGTCAATACAACAGATGGACAAGATTTTCGTATTTACAATATCATATCCCAATTTTAATGGGGAACTCTACTATTTCCCTTGCACAAATATTCCACTTCTCCCATCTTCAAACCAAGATTGAAACTACTATATAAAAATAATCAGATAATCATAATATACATCACCTAATAAGTATGGTGGTATAACGATGGTATAAAGGTTATCAAAGTAATAAAAAATTAAGATACTTGCAGGGGACCGTGGGTAACATTGTTTTCAAAGCCAAAAAACAAATGATAATCCTCTATATTACACAGTTTTAGATTTTGAATGATTGAATTGAACTGAATTATCTATTTTAGTTCTTTTCCACGCTAAAAGTACAATATTAATAAATGTCAAATAAATCAGCTGTCCATACTTTATATACAGGATCCTTGTCAACTGTCAGCTGTGTTTATCATTCTTCCGAGGCCAAGGATATTTCACATTTTTCCTTCTGCAGTCCTTCCTGTGAGTGTTTTCTGTAATATTAGATCAAAATGGACGTTGTATTGGGTTCATCCACCATACTATATAAAAGTATTTGATATATATATGGTTGATTTGGTGGTTAATAAGGTTTGATGGAATAAAGGTGTCATGCTTCCGACCAACATTATTGCTTGTTTAATTCTTATTTAGGTTTTCGTGTTTATATACAATTCTGCTGCGGCATTTCAACCTATTTACGCCTCAGTTAGGTCTAGGTCAATCTCAGGGGTTGTTAAAGTTTTGAAAAATGGGTGGAATGATGGAGATATGACCAATTCTGCAGAAGTAGGCTATATACCGGCACAGAACACGCATTTTTGGGTTGGGTTTGACTATTGTAATTATGCAAGAGAATTCTCACTTTTTCTACATTTTACAAGATGCAACTGAACTTCATTTGAATATTAATAATTGATAGGCTTAACTACAAGCAGTATATTAGGCCATTGAAAAACCTGGCAAAACAATCCAGAAAGATCTCTAGAAATGGATTAGAGGTTCAAGTAGGTATGGGATGCTGAGAATGTAGTTATCGATTACATTGGATAGTATTGTATGTTATTAAAAGAACACTTGTTAATATTTAGAATTGTTACATTGGATATTATTGTATGTTATCAAAAGAACACTCAGTAATATGTGGAGTACAGTAAGTAAGGTACCGGGTATGCCACACATCAATGTCCTGTAGGCTATATACAATATATGTATAACTTTAGTCGGCTTCCTTGTGATAGCGGTGAATGAGAGGAGACCTGTCAAGAACGGTACAATAGACCCTCGATATACAATGAACAAATGCTTGTATCCACTTTGATTCCATCACTTTTAATTAATCTATACTCAGTCCCTCATTGAAGGTCACCAATAAATGTTTTCCCAGACTTCTATTATTCACTACCCACCATTTCATATTCCAATCAGTCCTTCATTGAAGACCACCAATAAATGTTTTACCAGTAATACCAGGCTTCTGTTATTCATTACCATACAGACTAAGATTATAACAGAACCTGTGTTAAAAGGATAGAGTGGAAATGAATCATCTTATATTGAGGGCCTACTGTATATAACTCACTCTTCTTACCAACAGGGTTACCAAGAGTGGAGACACCTTCCCTTATGGTGATGGTACTGTAGATGACTGACTCTATCTTCCAGCTTTCCTTCCTTCCTCTTCTCTCTGCCAACTTGTATTTTACCTGAATATATATTTGCAAAATGAAGGTTTGTCAGGGTGAATAACATTAATGAGTAACTTTGAATACACACCTGAATTTTGCTTTTATTAATGGAGTGAGTGTCAGCTGCTAATGTGATATAGATGGTACTTAAGGCATGCAGTATGAACCTTTGGGTATGTATATGTCCAAGGTTCATTGACAGACTAATTCTGGCTGCTGTACTGCTGTGTATGTGTACTGTATCATTGTTTTATAGAAAAGTCTTTATACTTAATATACCAATACTGTACTAATTTTTTATATTCCTATTTTACTTTTAAGTTCTTTGGTCCAGAGTATGATACAGAATTGATGTGGTTTTGCCATGAAGGAGTTGATAACAATAGTGTGCATTTTGTTCATAGTCCTTGCAGTATAGAATTATTGCTATCTTTGTTTGTTGTGTGTAAATTGGAGACACAAAATAATGACACCACTTATGTCTGATATATATTCTGTATGTGTTTTAGTGGAACAAGTTTGCTATAACAAATAAGGAAATTGTCATTTGTAACCAAGTTTTGACAGGTAAAATAATTAGCAGGTTTTAAAGTGTAATTACCACATTATATGCAGCCAAAAAAACTATGTTTCCATACCTTACACTACAGGGTGGCAGACGTTCAACACACCCACCACAACCACCACCACCACCACAACAACCACCACCACTACTTCCCTCATACACCATGTCTGGGGAGATCACCCTATCCTGTCCAGCGCTGGCAAAGATGCTCCTTCATGCGGCCCGGTACCCCCAGACGGCCGTCAGTGGGGTGGTGTTGGCCCCGGCGAGAGGAGGAGGAGGTGGTGGCGGAGGGGGAGGGGGCGGGGCTGAGGGCAATTCTTCAACGTCCACACTACCATCGGTGACACTAATGGATGCAGTCCCTCTCTTCCATCTTCAGCTGTGTCTGGCTCCCATGTTAGAGGTGGCACTCACACAGGTAAGACACTGATGCTACCCAACTACTTTTATAGATACCAACAGAGAGATGGTGTGAATACATCTTTTTTCACTTTCCTTTATTTTGTAACTACCTCACAAGTAACAAGCCAAACCAGCTTCATGTGTGGGCAACTGTACACAGATTATAAGCCTACCCTCACCAAGCTAATGCAAGACTCCCCCTCACAGATTGAACAGCGGTACAAATCCGAGGGGTTGGTCATTGCTGGGTACTACCAGGCCAATGAACACATCAGAGACAATGTGTGAGTATACAATATAAAGTTATGTGACTGACATTTGTGTGCTGTCTTTACTCATTATTTTAAAATGTTTGACAATTCATTGTTATATGAGGTTTCATTTACAGTATACAGTATATGCATTATACAGTTGACCCTCCATATAAAATTAATTACACTTCTAGTCTTATTTTATAAGCTGATAGTATATATTATTTATTTTTTATTAAGGATACTACATACTGGTAAATATGCAATATAATGAGTTACCGGTAGTTATAAATACTAGTAGTGCACTTTTAAGAAATTATGAATAAGATCTGTTACTAATAAATTTTAAGAATTATTGTTATGCAGTTAGAAATTTCCATAACAAACTGACTTTTTTCAGGCCAGATTTTGTTGCGCTAAAAGTAGCTGAGAAAATTGCTGAGAACAACAACGATGCCTGTTTAATAATGGTGAGTTCAGTTCAGCATTCCAGACTACTGTATGTGGTTGGCTGGGAGTCATTCTCTGTTCACTTTCACTTTTGCTACAGTGTCATGATAAACTTCCTCTTTCTTTTGTGAAACCCAATGTTGGATTGTATTAGTGTCACTCTGGTACACTGTAATCATATACAAGTGTACAGTGAGTGTCAGTACAGTAGTTATGCTTTGAAATACTGTAAGGTTAGAACACAAGCTGATGGGATTTTATTTTTTATTACCCAGTGTTGTATCCTTGTCCTCTTTGCTGTTTTTCTTAATTTTTTCACCGTCTTGTCCCACTCAGGTGGACAACAAGCGTCTGTGTCTGAGCCTGCAGTCTGCCCCCATCATTGTGTCACAGCTGAGTGCAGAGGGGAAGTGGAGGAGCAAGGACAAGGCCAGGTGTGTAGCTCTTCCTGTGTACTACTTGTAATCCATCGATATACACTCCTGTTATGGGTTTGTACTATACAGCTTATTATGAATCTATGTACTGTAAACCCTCATTATACATTGTTGTTATTGGTGTATATATTACTGTTTACTATAAATCTGTATACTGTACTGTAAACTCTCATTATCCACTGTATTGTACAAAGAAGGTTTACTGTACACAGATTCATTTCAAGCAGTGCAGTACATATCCATAACACCAGTGAAGAACAAGGCATTACTGTATCTGATTATCATTAAACAGTTTTTATTTCTTTATGCTACCAATGTTCTTGTATATGGCCTTTAGTTCCAATAGGTATGGAAAAAGTTATATGATATTTGTGTCTGTTTGCAATGCATACATGGAGGTGATATCAGCACTCCTATAATGCCTAAAAGAAATATATATATTTTTTACTGTATTTGGAAGCTGATATACAATATTTGTGTCTGTTAACAGTGTACATGTAGAAGAGGGTTCGCTAGAAGTGGTGTCAACACTGCTACAAAGGCGGGTACAACACGACGTCAGTGACTTTGACAACCATCTGGATGACCTCTCCTGTGACTGGTCCAACCCACAGATCAACAAACTCCTCACCACACTCACTGCCGCTGCTGCCCGGGATTAGCCCCGACTCTGTCTAACTGTTTTGTCTTTTCTGTTCTATCATATTGTATTTTATCTCGCAGGTTATTCCAGCTCCGTTGCCATTGTTGTTTTCCCAGTTCTCTCCTGTCGTATGCTTATCGTCTTGCATTGTCTTTTTTTTTAAATGTTCTGTCATATGATAATTATCATATGTTTTCCTGGTTCTCTTCTACCATGTGATTCTTGTCTTGCATAGCCATTTCTTCCATTCTGTTGTATCATATCTCATGTTTTCCCGGTTCTTACCCGTCATTATGAATATGATATCCTTACTTCCTTACCTCTTGCTCTCCCATGTGCTTCATTCACTCCCGAGTCAGTCCCTTGCACCTCTTCCACTGCTGTCCCTCCTTTCCTCCTTTTACCTTGTGCTTCTTGTCCAACTTCTCTATCTCCTTCCTACTGCTACAGGTTCTTTCTCTTATTCCTTTTCTTTTTTCCTCTTCCTCCTTCTTACTGTTTTTTCTTCCTCTTCCCTCTCTTCTTTCATCTCCTTCCTACTATTCTTTCTTTCTTGTTCATTTAATTACCTCATGGAGACTGATGGTGTGATGTTGTGTTGAGGTATAATATTATTGTGTTTTATTATTTAACTTTAATACTTTATCCTATACTTTAGTATGCTAAGTAGTTTAGTTTATTCATGTATATTTTGAGAATTTTAAATCATGGCTGGTAATAGTCATGTTAATTAAGGAGCCTGTGGTATAATCAGAAACTTGTAGATTATTGATTCCTCCAAACTGCTTCAAAAAACAAATCCTATACTGATGGAGTGTATTTCTTGGCGTAGTTTGGAGGAATCGGTAGCCTTCAGTTCTCAGGAAGCAACACAGGGCCCTTAAAGTATTAATTGTTAACAGGTAATTGAGATGAAATAACTATTATGTATTTGATAAGAAAACTGTAAATACCCAGTTATTAAATGACCATCAATCTATTACAAACACAATAAGTACACAGTATATGTATAGTACAGTACTGTATATGTTTTTGGATCTGTAGCTTGTTTTCACAGTTCAAATTCATGGTTAGAATGTAATGTAGTTCATCAGAATATTCTTCCATTAAATTGTATGACAACTCTCTTATATACCCCCCAGCCACTCACTCCCTATCAATTCTTAAACTGTCCCTCCTTTTCTTTTTACAGTAAATCCTTCATGCTTTCTGGCCCACCTCTCTGTCTGTTACCTTCTCCCTAGTCCTAAATCCAGGTCTAGGATGGTCTTCTCTCATCTTTATATTAGATTTTCTTCTAAAAATATTGCAAATCAAATATTTACACTGTTGGGCGCATAGAGAAACTGCGAAATTGGCGCCCATAGTGAATGATAGATTGATTGATATTAGGCGGCACAACAGCGAGGTCATATGGCGCCATAGTGAATGAAAATGAGTTATTTGAGTTAGGGGGGGAGGTTGTATACAAGAACATTTATGGTGTTGACAGCTCCCTAGACACACTACAGAGTCGTCGTACAGGTACCACACCATTGTCAACACTACAGATATTCTTACATACTTTGGTAAAACTAATGAACCAGTATTACAGGGACCAACAGTTTAATTGGTATATCATTTATTGAGGCCATTTCAATCAAAGGTGTTAATTGCAGGACTATTGTGGGATGAAGGGGAGGTTTCTAGAGTATGCAGTAATTTCTTTCCTGTTTCTTCTGGCTGTGTTCATTCGTGTTTGTTATAACTATACATTAATACATTTCATACCTATGTTATTTTTAAGGAGCAGAAGTTACACTGTCATCGCTGTACATTCATAAATTCTGATATGAAACTGAAGCCACAGATTAAATGATATCCCACTAAAAATTATTGTCATTTCCTTAATAAAACACTGAGATAATATTCGAGTTGACCATATGGAGAGATAACCACAGTACATATATACCGAGTCAATACAGGGATATGGAAGATTTAAAACCACAGCAAATTATTCCACCAAACTATTCCAAGGAATGATTATTATTGTTAATCTGTCCTGTTCCCTGACATACTGTACTTATGGAGGAATCAAATAGCTCCATTGTACGAAAAGTATAGTGAAGGGATGTATAAAGGGATGTGAAGCAATTTTGTAAACTGAGACCTGAAACATTTATTCAAGGCCAAAAATTTGGAATAAGCAATGATAGCAATAAAGTATTTAGTGGCTGACAACTTTGATGGACAATTTATAGAAATGATATGAAAGAAAAAAGACTGCTAGGCCAGAAAATCCTTGTAGTCATTACGGAAAGGAAATGGGGGGGGGGGGGGGGGAAGGGGGAACAAGCAAAAAGGAATATTTGAAAAGAGGAAAGGGATTGACTCGATTCCGAACTTCCGAAGGGATGTCTAAACTATTCAAGTATTTTCCCACATCTTTGACGGCACATATTAATTTTATAACAAGGTCTTCCGGTCCGTTCTTTCTAATCTTTTCCCCTTATATTTATCGATTCCACTCGTTTGTTTGACATGGGAACTCTCAGAAAATTACGTTGCATTATTTATTTGTTGCCCATTCGGAAGCTTTCCTGCTGTCAATAATGTGAATTTAAAAAAGTTTGTTTGTGAGCCTCTGAGGGCAGCTACAGGTGTCCAAAAAAAAAAACTTCCCCCAAAGAAATACCAGAACAGACAGTAATGAAATATGCAAACAGTGGGAATAGAAAAGGAAAGGGGGGGGGGGGTTGAAATAGGTATGGCATTAGAAAGAAAGCTAATAAACAATAAAACATGAGAAAAGAGAATAAAAAGATGTTCCGATTAAAATGTACAAAACATCCTCCTCATCAACAGTCAACACCACCTCCCTCTGATCAGCCACTGCCCCTCCCACCACGGGCATCATTATCTCATCTATATCTCCTTTTTATCAGTCATGGCAGATGCTGAGCCGCCGGCAGACATGAACCCTGAGCCCAAGAACTACCTGGGGCTGGATTTCAGTACCCAACAGGTAAATATATAAAGAAATGAGTGATTTTTATTGGATATTGTTGGTTACGGGATCATGGTGACTAATACAGTTTGTGTGTAATTATGACGGGCTTGTCTTCACCGTCACTCCCTCATTATCCTTACACACACTCACTCATTCTACCATTCAACAGATAATCTCTCTCTCTCTCTCTCTCTCTGGAGGAATTATGGTGCTCTAATGTAACAAAGTGTATTATTATTACCCTAACTTAATTAACTTCATTCTCACGCCTACGGAAATTTAGCCATTGTACACTCATACTGCAGGTGATGTTTAAAAGTAATAGAAATTGTGTGTTTATATGGAAATCTAACCACCATTTACTCTTGTTCTGTAGGTGGTATTTAGAAGTAATAGTAATTGTATACGGTATGTATTTAATGAAAATTTAACTAAGGTATTGTACACTCACATTTCTGCAGGTAAAGTTTCATTTGCTCAGGTGGTATTTAAAAGTAATATTAATTATAAATTTATATGGAAAACTAATCATTATATCCTCTCATATCTGCAGGTTAAAGGAATCGTGATCAATGATAGACTTGAGGTGACACACGAGGCTGCTGTACAGTTTGATAATGACCTCCCAGAATACAGGTCAGTGTCGGGTCAAATTTTCCATGTCACAGGTCAGTCATGTCAGGTTAGGTTAGGTCAGGTTCGGTTAGGTTATGTCATGTTTGGTCAGGCTAGATTAATGTCATGTCATGTCACATCAATTTTGTGTTAGATATTCAGATAAGGTGAGGTGAGGTAGTACTTGTAAGTCATTAGTTTTGAAGATTAGTACAGTATAATTATTAACTCAAGCTTTGTATTTTAACTCTTAGGCTAATGTTTCAGAAGTTATGGTGGACAGAATTGTTGGGATACTCAGGGTTGTATTATTTGGAGTGCTATGTAAACTCCAGCTTGTAGGATTGTAGGAAACAGACTCCCGTTACAAGCTAATAGCAGGTCTGTTTTGTTGCCTTGTTTGGAAGGGTAGTAGATCTGTTTTGTTGCACTATTTGAAGGACTACATAGACTCCAGTTCTGCTCCTCTGTAATACTATCCATCTATTGCCCCGTCTAGGACCCACGGTGGTGTACAGGTCCGGGATGATGGTGGGATAGTCACCTCCCCGACCATCATGTGGGTCAAGGCTCTCGACATGCTGATGGACAAACTACGTGTGGCCGGTGCTGACTTCTCTACCATCGCTGCAGTCTCAGGCTCAGCGCAGGTTAGTCAGGCAGTCAGTTGGTTAGTCAGTCAGTTGGTCGGTCGGTTGGTTGGTCAGTCAGTCTCTCATTCACTCACTCGCTCGTTCAGGCTGTTAGTCAGTCACTCTCTCACACTAAGTCAATCAGTCAGTTTCAGTAAGTTTCATTCACTCCATAATGTAGACAGTAAACTCTTAATAGTACGGTACATTAATGTATTTATCACTTCCCACTTAACACATGAAAGGAAGTGGTTAGTAGAAGTATTTATTTGTGTGTTATCAAGATTATGAAGATTCCACTGTATAACCAAAACTAACTGAAGTGGTAAACATACAAGTATTTATCACTATTAAATCAGGATCCAATGTATAATATAAACAAAACATCAGTACAAGTATTATTAGTATAGCATATTACAGTATCAAGATTTCACTGTGCAGTATAATCAAAGATAACTGAAACTGTAAATGTACAACTATTTATTAGTAAGTTATCCAAATTAATGTGTATAACCAATGTATCAGTACATGCATTTATTAGTATTTATCAAGATTCCACAATACTGTATAACCCAAACTAACTGAATCCATCCCCTCCCAAAAAGCAACATGGGAGTGTGTACTGGCGTGGAGGTGCCAACAAGACCCTGGGAGAGCTTCAGGGTGACCGCTTCCTACACGACCAGTTGGCCCTCGTCTTCTCACTCACCGACTCCCCCGTGTGGATGGACTCCTCAACCACACACCAGTGCCGACACTTGGAGGAAGCACTCGGAGGGCCACAGGTCAGTAAGGAGGGATAAATATGTTGGTTTTTAATGTGTCAGTGGTATATATGTTAGTGTTAAATATGTTGGTGTCTGTGTTGAATATGTTTGTGTTAAAAATATGTCAATGTTTAATGTGTCAGTGGTAAAATTGCCGTGTTAATTGATATAGTGTTTTAATAATCTGTCAGTGGTAAATATCTCATTGTTATTTCAAGGACCTACTGTACTGTATGTAATTTGCCTGACTGACTCTCCAACCTGTCCATGACCTGGCTAACCCAAGACAACTTACGACCTGAATAGAAACTGGCGGAGTTGACGGGGTCGCGGGCCTACGAGAGATTCACAGGCTCACAGATCGCCAAAGTCTACCAGAATCGCAAGGAAGCCTATAACAACACTGAGGTGAGGATGACAACCTCATTCACTTCATTGGCCCACTCACTCTTCCACTTCATTGTTCTTACCAAAACACTAGCTTAGAAAATACAGTGTATACCATACTGTAGTACAATTTTGACTGTGAAGAAAGGTAAACTGACAACACCACTTTATTTTTCCTTTCCAAACACTAACTTAGAAAATATTCAGTGCACTTTTACCATGAAGAAACCGAAACTGACAACACCACTTTATTACTGTACTCCTGGGCTGCTCGGCCAGACAGCTTGAGGAACTTCAACAACAACAACTGTACTCCTTCTTAACCACTGGTTTAGATGATCAGTCCAGTATACATTTGACTGAGATAAAAGCTAAATTAACAATAACACATCATTAAACTTTCCTAACCACCAGCTTAGATAGTATATAGCACACTTTTGATTGTGAAGAAAACTGAATTAAGAACACCTGAGCCCAGAGTATTTCGTGTTGCATATCTGAACCATAATTCTGCTTCCTTGGTTCCCCGCCCCCCAGAGGATATCGTTGGTGAGCAGCTTTGCGTGTTCCCTGTTCCTGGGGAAGTACGCCCCGATAGACCTCTCTGACGGCTCTGGTATGAACCTCCTTGATATCACCACCAAGACCTGGTCTCAACAGTGTCTAGATGTGAGTACCATAAAGTAATGCCTTAATTTTCCACTGATGTTATTAACTGGTGTGTACTGCTGTTTGTAATGAATCTGTGTACAGGAAACCCTCTTTGTACATTACACACCCAACCTTATAGAGGTTTTGATAAATATGGAATATATGATATTGCTACCAGACTTGCTTATATACTTTACCATTGATGATATTGGTTATCAGGATCTCAAACAACTATACATTCATCTAGTGTTCAGACTTTTCATCTGTACTGTCAAATTTTTGCAAGTAAAATAACCTCGCATACCTTTACTACGCTTCCTACAAGGAAAAAAACTACACATTTTTTTCTTTCTCATTTTCTCGATATCCTTCAATCCCCAATGGTGACCTGACACAATATGATCCCCATTCATGACCCTTTGGTGACTTCAGGCATGTGGTGGCAGTCTGGGTGAGAAGCTTGGTGACCCTGTGGTGTCCTGGAAGGTGGTGGGGTCAGTGTCATCGTACATGGTGGACAGATATACCTTCTCTCCAGATACTGCCATCGTGGCATTCACTGGTGACAACCCAGCCTCCCTTGCTGGTTAGTACAAAGAGAGAGAGAGTGATTGTGGGTATGTTGTGATGTTTGTGTTTAGAAGTGTGTCAAGAAAGGTATAATGTAACCTAACCTAGTATCTCTCACCTCCACACCCTCCCCACGTCCACCAGGCTTGTGTGTGGAGAGTGGTGACTTGGCAGTGAGTCTGGGTACCAGTGACACACTCTTCCTGTGGCTGGACACACCACGCCCACGAATCGAGGGACACATCTTTGTCAGTCCCATTCAGGAAGGTGCCTACATGGGTCTTCTCTGGTGGGTTAACTATGTACAGTCGTGGTCAAAAGTCCTGCTTCACCTTTGAATGAGACTGTCCGAAAAATTATGCACAATAAAAAATATTGGTTTGGGAGTTTCATTCATGTGATGCAGGATTTTTTACCCTGACTATACCATGATGGGACATGGATGGAGAAAAATAACTTAAGGTGTTATGGGATAGAATGAATGAAAGAGTTGGACAGAGCAGAATAACTTGTATTGTTGTAGTGTGATAGAAATGAGGGGAAGAGATATGCAAGAATTTGTTCATGTAAAAGTTAACTTGCTAAGTTTAGATTAACAGATAGAGTTTTAGGTAAGAGCACACAGTAGTCAGAGCTGGGTTTGTAATCACTCCAGTGTGTTTACAGCTACAAGAACGGTTCGCTGACTCGTGAGCGAATCCGTGACAGCTGCTGTGAGGGTTCCTGGGACATCTTCAGTCAGTTGCTGGACATGACACCACGGGGCAACTTTGGCAACATTGGTGAGGATGCACTATCAAAGTTATGGATAATGGGCCATATGCAAGAATGTTTGATGGTGTTAATTAAGGTGTAGTACCGGTACGATGAATGCATAGACACTCTACAGAACCAATGTACTGGTACCATGCCATTGTCAACACCACCAGTATTCTTGGATATGACCCATTGTACAGTTATAGACAAAGTTTCTGTTGTACTCATCCATCCATAAATTCAAATCATTCATAAGTCTTGAACCTCTTAGGATGTATACTGTGTAGTTATATTATACTCTCCTTAGTTGAAACTTTCTCTGTTGAATTTAGTTTTACGTCTTGGTGTTCATATTCTCCCCTTATTAATTTATCTAGTCAGGCATGTATTCCTGTTGACTGAGCCATTTCTAGGTGAGTTTTTGTTTATATTTTAAGCTGTTTAATATTATTTTAGTGTTTTTGTGTAATTATTTGTATTGTGTGTACTGTAATGGCTGGAAAGGTGTGTGTGTGCAGGCATATACTTGTACTACCACCTTCCAGAGATATTTTCTGTTGAATGAGCTATTTCTAGATAAGTTTATGATCATATATTATGTTGTTAGTGTTCTTCTGTTATTATTTTAGTGTTTCTTTGTAAATATTTAAATTGTGTTTATTGTAATGGTTGGTGATGTGTGTGTGTGCAGGCATGTACTACCATCTTCCTGAGATCACACCTGGTGTGGAGGGATTGTATCGGTTCAACAAGACAGACGAGGCGGTGGGTCGGTTTGCCAGCAATGAGGTGGAGGTGAGGGCGCTCATCGAGGGACAGTTCCTGGCTAAGAGAGTACATGCTGAGAGGCTTGGATTTGCCACTGGTGAGATGTGTGGAAGTACTGTGGTCTTCAACTTTGATTACCCTCTTACACAAAACACATACACATAATATACACTCATGTTTAATCACACACACACACACACACACACACACATTCATTTGTATCTGATATCCAGTGACCTCTTCTATAGTAGAAATAATAATGATGTTGTGTGACCTCCAATATGTTTGTGACCTATTTTAATTACATTCCCAAGTGTAGCAACTTGTTGATGATATTAATAATATTGTTGTTATTGTTGTTGTGACCTGCAGGGATTGGAGGGAAGGTGTTGGCTACAGGTGGAGCGTCCAACAACAAAGCCATTCTCCAGGTCCTTGCTGACGTCTTCAACGCTACTGTCTATACCTTGGTGGGTCATTGGACCGTATGCAAGAACATCCATGGTGTTGACAATGGCGTGGTACTGGTACTATGGCTCCATAGACAAACAACAGAATCATTGTACCGGTGCCATGCCATTATCAACACTATGAATGTTCGTTCATATATCCCATTGTACATTATCAACTGTCTCTTTCACTGACTCTCTCACACGCAAGCATGCACACACACACATACATTTATTGTACACTCTGTTTACAGTAATCCCTCTTTGTACATTACACATCCATAAACTCAGTGGATTACTGTACAGTACTCAATGAAATAAACCTATCTTACAGGACGTTGCCAACTCGGCGTGCCTGGGGAGTGCCTACCGGGCCAAACATGGACTGGCTGGGGGACGTTACCAGGACATCATCAAGAACCAGTTACTCAAGTTGGCCTGTAAACCCAACTCTGATGCCAATGAGGTAACACACTCTTCTTTGGTAGTTGGGGTATGGTGCTCTTGTTTGTATTTTATGGGGATAGTATGCTAGGAAACTAGACCAGATTAACAATGATAATGGTGACCTATTGCTTGGCATAATTTGGAGGAAGCAGTAGCTGCAGATTTACCACCAACACTGCACCCTCCCCCCTTATGGTGAGTTGTATTGGAAGTGATGAGTGTGATGAAGGGGAACATGAACATACAGTGGTGTAGTGTCTAGTATTGGAAAAGCAACAACACAATATTCAAGCAGAGTTGAAGGAGTGGTTCTCTGTTATTGTTCCTATATGCACAAAAAAATATGCAATTGTGCATCAGTGAAAGTCTTTTATTTTAGAGTCTAATCAGTGTAGTAAAATATACTCGCTTAGGATAAAAGTTGGAAAATATAATGTATCTAGAATTATATTTCATCCTTCTCTGCCTGTCATAGATATATCCGTAACTTCATTGCATTGACTTCATTCATCCCCAGATCTACACACCAATGGTAATGCGCTTCCAGGCCTTTGAGTCTTCCATTGTGGAGCAACAGAAAAAGAAGTAGTAGTAATAACACAACATTGGAACCATCACCTCTGGACATAACACACAGGCTCACTGCTTCTGTGTTTACCAAGGTTGTATGCAAAGGAAGGAACGAATCAATTAAGTTCTATATTTACTAAGGTTGTATGAAAAGGAAAAAAGAAAGGAGTTGAATGCTGTGGGATGACTGTGACTGGTGGTGTGGTGTTTAGAACCTCATTACCTAGGCCTAGATTATATTGCATGTGGTTTTTATTGATTGAGGGAGTAAGGGTGTTGTGGCACAGAGAAATCTGTATGTTGTTATAGTTGCTCTGTTGCCTCGGTCCCTCCCAGTGTGATGAATGATGAAAGTGACTGGGAATAATTCAATATTTTATAAGATACCAAAGGTAACATACTGTAATTAATATCTTAACATTGCAGTAATACTCACTCAGGTTATGGTGTTATAAACTTCTCCATGCACAGCAATATGCCTGCCATGACCTGATTAATAGTTACCAGTGTATATACACACTTGGTACAGTGTATAAATATGATAGACAAATATACACACTACACTATGCTACACTGCACAGAGTACAAACTCTACTGGAAATTCTATGGTGCTATTCTCTTACATTCCTAACCCCTGTAACTGCCTGTGTCAATTTTTTTATTATTGAACTAACTCTAGACAATTTTATACTTCAGGGGTACAGCTTTCATTGTTATGATATAGGAACAATCACACTTATTAATCTTTTTTTATAAGCAGCATTGGCTTTTTATGGAGTCAACTGTTATTGGTGAATTGGAAGGTTACTGACTCTTCCAAATTATGCCACAAAATAAATCCCTATTAGTGACACTGAGGTGGTCTGTTTTGTGGCATAGTTTGGAGAGATCAGTAGCCCTCCACTCCACCAACAAGAAATTTTCCCTTTATGGTTGTTGAAATGGTTGTGATTAAAATTGGGTAGATATATCCAGATTTCTTAATTTTATCTTGGGTTGGTAAAAGTATAGTATAGTAGGTTAAATATATATACTGTAGTACAATAGACCCTTGATAATTATGCAGACAATTTTATGTACTGCTTGTCATTATACACAGGCCCAGTAGATAATTAAATTTGTTACCTAATGATTGACAGAAACTGAGTAATAACCTGTAATTATATTTAATGAGGGACTGAATGTAAAATGTATTGATGGATGCAAGAATGTATTTATTTGGACCAGTAGATAATTTGCTATTGAATGACAGAACCCAAAGTAAAATATCTAACGGTCTTTAGTAAGAAACTAAACGTAAAATAAATGTTCTGATAGATACAAGTATTTATCTGTGTTATATCAAGGGTCTACTATACTTGGGTAGATATTAACATGGCTTGGTTATATCTATACTTTACTTGGGTAATATTTAGGGTGATATTATTAAACTTCGTCTTCGAGGGAAAGGCTTCTCGTCGTTAAATTCATATCGCAATATAATTGAAGTGAATGATGAAGAGCCTTTTCTTTGAAGTAGTTGTTTGATAATATGAGCCTTAGTGTATTTTCAAAGAAGTAGTTTAATAATTAGAGCCTTAGTGTGCTTAGCTTAATATGATTGGGTGCCTCACTCAATATGTAAACACAAGTGCATTTACAAATTCCACGTCACAGTGAAGTTTTGCAAATACAATACCTTAATTAATTAACTTAGGCTGATATGCTTCCACTAATGCTTATATTTATACAGTATATTCTGTATAGGGAAATGTAATGTGTTAGTTTTTCCTTGGGCACTTACTTAATAGATTTAGTACTGTATAATCAGCTATGCAAAAATCAAATTGCATTACAAAGTTTGTAGTTTTATAAGTGTTTTTAATGCTTTTATATTTCTATGATAGATATATTATACGTATAGGGAAATGATGTATGTAATACTCCTGTCAGCGTACAAATGTTGATGCTACCATTGATGCCAGATTGAGTCCTTCAAACACAGCCGTGAAACAACACCCACAATGATGAATTTTGTTTTGTGGTACAGTCAGGAAGCATCTGCAGCCTACAATTCTCATACACAATCACAGGTTCCTTACCATATTACAGTATTCAATGCACATTTTTGTGATGATCAAGCTAGAGTCAAGATTACTCATTGCACATTTAAAAGTACTCATTGCTAATTTTTTTGGTGATCAAGCTTGTCAAAATTATTCGTTGCACATTTTTGTGGTGGTCTTTAATTTCCAAAACTGGGTCAACATCTCAAGCCAAGAGATTAAACCAGGCTGTGTATTTCATTTACTTAGTGCATATTTCTTGTATATAGAAGATGCCAAGTACTATATGTATTTTCTGGTTCGCTTTAAGGACGGAATAATAATTTATGGCACATTTCAGATTAACTCTATTGATAATCACCTATGCCTTCCATTTATTAAGTATGTTTTTTAGTATATTTTCGTATCTTCAATACTCATACTGTACTGTACTGTGCATCGTAGTAGAAATATAGCAGACAAGTTGGGGGAAATTAGGTTGGTTAAGTACACGTACAGTACAGTCTCCAACGAAAGCCATGTCTCTTCTCCCACCAAACATTTCTTGAAAGATAATAATAAAGAATAGAGTAGTCAACAAAGAGACACATTCACCATAAAAAAAACAACTAAAATCATAAGTACAATATCCAGAATCAAATTGATAAACATAAAGGATAATACCTAAGGTTAATACACTGACAAACTCAAGCACCATAGAAAATTAAATCATAGCTTATACTGTTGTCATGAGGACGTTAAATATTTCTTGTTATTGCAGGAAGGGGGAGATTTATTTTTAACTTTCCTCACCTCCCTTTTAGTCTAGGATATGTTTATTATATTTATAAAGCACGCTAGTTATACGTCAATGCGCAACTTTTGATAATTAAGAGGAGAACCTATTTTTGGTATTTTGGAGAGCTACTGAGACCTCTAAACAAAGCCAACAAACAGATCCCTTATTATTATTATTTTGTAACACTGAGGTGACTGTCTTGTTTCCTGGGATAATTATTTGGAGGAATTAGAAGGCGGCAAATTTAAGAGAATTAGGTTTTTCCCTTAAATATCGTGCCTTTTCATTGTTATTTATTTTTTGCGAGCTTGTTATAATTTTGTTTCAATATACTAGGCAGCTGTTTGTTAAATCTCTCGCCTCTACAGTGTTTATCCAAGCTTGTTATTTATTTATTTATTTATTGTGGAGAAGCGGTTGTTAAATCTATTGCCCTTTCATTCGTTGTTTATCTCTCGCCTTTATAATGTTTATTCAAGTTTAATAAAATTGTGTAAAGAATTTGTTTTTGTACTTGTGACAATGTGACAAATATTTCTGACACAGGAAGAGAATATAGACACTCATTTGATTGTGTAGATAATAAAGATATATTTACGGTAAATACTATGCATGCAGTGATTATCTGATAAATTTACAGTATAGTGTATTTTTATCGTATATATTTATCGTTAGTGTATGTATGGATTTTATATCAAGATTGTGTGTGTATTTTAGGCAAATATTTCGGACACAGGAACATAGCAAAGACACTCATTTGATTAGTGTTGAAATTAAATAAATATGTATGTACATGGAATGAATACCTGAGAAATATTCAGTACAGTAGTGTTGTTTATTGTATGTATGCGCTTTGTATCAAGAGTTTGTATATTCTGCTGGGCCGTATGCATGAATATCCATGGTATCAACGATGGTGTGGTACTGGTACGATGACACACATACACAGTGACACAAAACAAGGCATTACAATGTAGTGTACTGTGGAAGGCTATTGAATCCTCCAAATGCAAGTACGAAAAACAATCCCCAATCAGTAACACTGAGGTGATTATTTTGTTTACCATTTTCTCTCTCTCTCTCTCTCTCTCCATTCTCTCTCTCTCTTTCTCTCTCTTTCTCTCTCTCTCTCTCTCTCTCTCGCTCTCTCGCTCTCTCGCTCTCTCTCTCTCTCTCTCTCTCTCTTTGATTTAGCGTAGCGATAACCCTGTCAGGAATCAGTGGTCTTGATGACGTCACAACAACCTGTCCGTCCTCGGCTGGTTAATAGCACGGAAAAATAGATGGAGTTTGATGAAGAAAGAGAAGGAGGAAAAGGAGGAGGTAGAGGAAAAATGGGAAGAGGTGGAGGTAGAAAAGGGAAGAGGTGAAGGAAGAAATGGGAAAAGGTGGAGGTAGAAAAAGGAAGAGGAAAAAATGAGAAGAGGTGGAGGAGGAAAAGAAAGAAAGGGTGGGAGGAGGAAAATAAAAATAAATGGAGTTTGATGACGGAAGGAGGAGAGGAAAAAGAGGAAGGGTGGGAGGAGGAGGTGAAAGAAAAAAAAAAGGAAAGAGGAGTAGGTGGAAAAGAAAGGTGCGGAAACGGAGGAGGTGAGAAAAAAAGGAAGAATTTTAAAGAGTGTAGTAGAAGAAGAAAAAGTAGTAGGAAGGAAAGAAGAAAGGGTGGGAATAGGAGAGAAAAAAGAGGAAGAGGAGGTGGAAAAGAAAGGTGAGGAGGAGGAGAAGTAAAGAAAGGGGGAGGAGGAAAAGGAAAAAAAGAAAGAGGAGATGAGAGGAAATAGAGGAAGGAATATAATGAGGAATGTAAGGAGAAAAAGAAAAAGGAGGAGGAGGAAAAAGAAAAGAAAGGTGGGGAGGAGGAGGAAGAGAATAAACCGGAGGAAGAGGAGGAAAAGAAAGAGGAGGAGAGGAAGAAAATGAAGGGAGAAGGAAAAAGAACGAGAAGAAATGGAGGAACAAGTATAAGGAATAGAGGAGGAGGAGGAGAAGAAAGAGGGGGAGGAGGAAGAGAAGGATTATCGAGAAAAAGGTAGAAGTAAAGAAAGAGGAGGAAGAGTAAAGGAATAATTAGAGTAAAAAAAAGAGAAGGAGGAGAAAAAGATGAAGATAGTGGAGGAGGAGGAAGAGAAGAAAAAGAAAGTGGGAGAAGAGGAAGAAAAAAAAAGTGGAGAAAAGGAAGAAAGTGGAAGAGGAGGAAAGTGGAAGAAGAGGATGAGAAGAAGAAAGTGGAGAAGAGGAAAAAGAGGAAGAGAAGAAGAAAGTGGAAGAAGAGGAAGAGAAAAAGAAGAAAGTGGAAGAAGAAGAAGAGGAAGAGAAGAAGAAGAAAGTGGAAGAAGAGGAAGAGCAAAAGAAGAAAGTGGAAGAGGAGGAAAATGCCAAAATAATAAGAAAAGAGAAGAAAAATAAATACAAAAAAATAATAATAAGAAAAAAGAAGAATAGGAAAAGAATAATGATAAAAAAAATAGAGAGATTGTGATTGATTAATGGTATTTTTTGGTGTTGAGAATCCCGGATGTGATTTATACTAGAAATTGGAACACTAATGAATTCCTTATAAACAATACTAACATCTCGATTCTCTCTCTCTCTCTCTCTCTCTCTCTCTCTCTCTCTCTCTCTCTCCTCTCTCTCTCTCTCTCTCTCTCTCTCTCTCTCTCTCTCTCTCTCTCTCTCTCTCTCTCTCTCTCTCTCTCTCTCTCTCTCTCCCCAAAAAATACGGTGGAGGATTGAAGGTGTTCCAATGTACACCCCCCACCCCCACCCTAAATATTAACCCTTAATTAAACCAAACATACATATAATACCTCCCAGAGTCCAGCCAAAATGGTAAACAAACAAATACACACACAAACAATCAAACCAACAAGAGAAGTAGGTGTGTAAATGCGTTCCAACGACTTATACACCCGAGGCAACAATATGTTTGGGTGGGAAATGTACGTGTTGTGTTGGGAATAAATTTACACTAACATAAAAACATTTTAAACTCTACCCTCTGGACGGGTTGAAAGTCCTAATGTACCTGGTGGAAATTTACCTTTAGAAAAAAAAATAAAATAAATGGGGAGGAGTGATAATAAAGTTTGGAAGGTATGCGAGAAAATAAATGTCTGGAATAAATTTCGGTGAAGTAAAAAGATGGATTTAGTGGACGAAAAAAAAAAAAAAAAAAGCGCGGGAATTATTAGTTTTAGGCTCGTCACTCAGCTTACGGGTGGAAGAATAGAGGAATACATTATTAGGAGGAATGGAGGCATAAATTATTGGAAGAAATGGAGAGAGAAATTGATGGGAGGAATGGAGGGATAAAATGTAAGAATGTAAAGACAACGGGAAGAATGAAGAAAACAGGAATATTGGCGGGAAAACGGGAATAGTGAAAATAACAACAATATTGGCTGGAAAACGGGAATAGCGAAGAAAACAGGAATATTGGCGGGAAAACGAGAAGAGCGAGAACCCGGAATATTGGCGGGAAAACGGGAAGAATGAAGAAAACAAGAATATTGGCGGGAAAAGACGAAGAATTTAATTAAGAAGAAAAATAAAGGCGGAGAAAAATAGGAGTAAAATAATGGTGGTTGGTGGTAAACAAGTGAGGAAGGGAAGGAATCTAATATTCAAGACGATTATTACATTACTAGAATTTTTTTTTTACTCTTGTGGTGAGACTCCAAAAGTTCTCCTCGTCTCTCTACTTACACTCCAAAAATTATACGAATATATAGATAGATAGATAGATAGATAGCTGGTAGTGGTAGAAGCTGGTAGATAGATAGATACATAGATAGATAGCTGGTAGTGGTAGAAGCTGGTATATATATATATATATATATATATATATATAGATAGATAGATAGATAGATAGATAGATAGATAGATGGCTAGTAGTGGTGGAGGCTGGTAGATAGATAGCTGGTAGTGGTAGAAGCTGGTAGATAGATATATATATAGATAGATACATAGATATATAGCTGGTAGTGGTAGAGGTTGGTAGATAGATAGATACATAGATAAATAGCTGGTAGATAGATAGATACATAGATAGATAGCTGGTAGATAGATAGATACATAGATAGATAGCTGGTAGATAGATAGATACATAGATAGACAGCTGGTAGATAGATAGATACATAGATAGACAGCTGGTAGATAGATAGATACATAGATAGATAGCTGGTAGTGGTGGTATTATTATTCAACTATACTTTATTCTTCGAGGAAAATTTTCCATCGTCGCTCAATTCCTTTCAATTTGTAATGCGAATTTAGCGACGAAACTCCTTTACCTCGAATAATAAGAAGTCTAATAATAACACCTTAGTAAATGTCACATATATTATTATTAGGCCTATTATTATTATTATTATTATTATTATTATTATTATTATTATTATATAATTAAGTAAGTGAAACGCGGGATATTTAACCGCAGACTTTTATAACGTCAGTAATATAAAAAATATCTGAAACTTAATAAATATATCTTTATTCACTAACCAATAAGCAACAAATAATAATAAACACTTTATAAAGATATGTATTACTCAGAAACTAATTGTGTGTATCAGGTGAGAAGTAAAATAATATATGCTCGTTGTCTCTTCACCCATTCAGCCTCCTCCCTCCCTC